>JANHFL010008638.1:0-10357 GCA_032468155.1 Oxyrhabdium leporinum
CCATACTCAAAGGTCACATGCCCCAATCCTCTGTCAGCTCCAACTTATGCTCTCCTCCTGGCACTCCTTTTACAGTTGATGTGTCATTGACTCTCCAGAAAAGAATTTTGTTGTGTCTATTATCCCCCCCTAGGCATATGAGAAACTTTCCCCTCCCGGTTTCCCAGGCATTACATGTGGCAGCCACAGAGACCTATAGAATTATGGCTTCCAAGGCTGACACACTGCAGTTGTTAAATTAGTAACATAGTTGTCAAGTGAATCTGGCTTCCCTGTTGTAGGTTGCAAAAGGGGATCACATGAACCCGGGATACTGCAAGCGTCATAAAGATGAACAAATTGCCAGGCATCTGAATTATGATCACATGATCATGGAGATGCTGGAAAGGTTGTAACTGTAAAAAAAATGGTCATCAGTCACTTTTTTCACTGCCATTGCAACTTTGAATGGTCACTAAATGAACTGTTGTAAGTCATGGACTATCTGTAATTTATCCCAGCACCACAGGTCAAAGCCATCATTCTTCTTTGATCAGCTCTTCTTGTCAGCCTTGGGAGCCATATTTGTAGAAGGCCTCTGCGGCTGCCACAATTAGTGCCTGGAAAAATGAGAAGGGGGGATATTCACACCAAGCTGGGGAGATTAGACACAACAACATTCTTCCCCAGAGAGTCAAGGACATGTCAGCCTGCACCTGGAGGAGGAGTGGCAGAAGGAAGGACTTCATTTGGGATGGAGTTGGATTGGGCTATGTGATCATGGATGGAGGCAGGAGGGTGGATCTTTGAGTTTTCTCTTGGGAAGGGAAAATCCTGAAGCTTTCAGATTCAGGTTTTTTCTAGATGTGCCAATATGACTTTTTCAATAAATTCTTACTTGGATGAACTTTGTTTCCGAGTGCTGAATGGACAAGGGGGGTTTCATTGGAACGCTAACACTTGATAATGTTCAGCCGTCTCACCCATGCATCATTATAGATTTATTTATTTTAGTTCCCTTTTTATTTATCTATTTTTTAATTTCTTTCTTATAGTTTACCAGATCACATTATCAAATATCCTGGGAAAGAGAACTTTTATTCATTTTACTGATCAATATAATGAATATAATGAATCTTCAGGTTTTCTTATTCAATTGAGTTTCCATCTTTTAGAACTATTGTTCTATATTGAGAAATAAAGTTTTGCTTTGCGTGATAATAAAAGAAACCATATAGCATGCATTTATTGCTTAAACATGACACTATTTACAATTTTGAATAGAGAATAAGAAGAAGAAAAGAGGAAAAAGAGCAAATAGTGAATGCAGAGATAAAATAACAATAAGTAGCACACACGTTACCACACTTAGTAGACTTAGGAAGTCATTGCAATAATCCAAACAGGAGGTGACTAACTTGGATGTCTCTTATAGAAATAGGAGTCATGGGTCCAGGTGTTGTCCAACCAAAGAATAAGTTGTTGCCCAGGGTGCTGAGGGCCAGTTGAACACATCAAGGTGAATATTTGATTTACACAACTTTATTCTGTGCAGGACATAGGGAAGTTTCCCTCAAAAATTTTGTGTCCATCCCTAATGCTCAGAGTCTTTACAGGCAAAAACCACAACCCCCTACATCATAGAATCATGGGGTCATTATTATAGAAATCTCAGCAAACATTTTACAACTTTCAGCAAAATTGATGAAATATCAGCCGATATCAGTAATAGCCATGTTCTTGTCCATAGGTGATGATTTGCTTACTCAAGTCGTATCCAATGTCCTTTTCCTTATTTATAGCTAGTTTTACATCCTGCCTTTTGCCTTCTTCCATGATATATTTTGGGTTACTTTTATGTTTAGTGAGGTTGTTTGCAACTTCCTCTTGTGTTCATTGATGTGTTCTAATTGTGAATTGTTTGATATGCCCACAAAGCTTAATTTATTGTTTTGTATGATATTGTCCTAGATTTATTTTATATGATGTTGACATTTATATGATATTGTCCTGGGAGCTTCATCCCTTTCAAAGAGACTGGACTGCCATCTGTCAGAAATAGTGTAGGGTCTCCTGCTTGGATGGGGAGTTGGATTAGGTGACCTACAAGGTCCCTTCCAACTCTGTTAATCTGTTAATCTGTTTCTCCTCTCTTCTCCTTATCGGCAGCAACTAGTAAACTTTGGCTTGGCTTCCTTGGGGTTAAAACTATCAAGCAGATTCCTAGAGAGGAAGTTGTCCAACCAATGTTGACAAGTTGCCCCAACCTTTTGAAGCATTTCCTGTACTGTGGAGAGATTCAGCTTTAACAGAGACATCCTCACTTTGTTTCTGTTTTTGTTTTTCAAACTTCTTCTCTTCAAGCAAACACCTGATATGTTTAAGATGTTCACCTGATATGAACATAGACATACACAAGTACCATATTGCTAGTAAGAGTAAGGTGGCACAATCTCCCATCATCCATTTCCTTCAAATATTAAGTCCAACTATTTCAGTATTGTTTTTTTTCTTCAAATAGCTTCCATATTGAAGATAATTAAAGTAAGAAACATGTAATCACATAGTCATATGTGGTCAGATTTAATAAACAGACACAGCAAAAATCACTGCCGGAAGGCCAGAAGATGCCACGGCTGATGTACGTAACAATTTCTAGGAGGATAAAACCTGATCTTAAGCATGAGGGAGAGACATTAAGAACAAAAAAGAAGGAATTTGAAAATTGAAAATTTAGGAGCCTAAGCTTGGATCTATTAAATAAATTTTCCCAGAAGCAGTTCCATAACAATCACTTTCCCAATCTATTTTATCTTAAGATGTTCTTTTGTATTCAGATCAGGCCTTAGGATGATAATGTAGCACTTGGGGAAGAAGATGCAGACCAGAAGACCAGCGCTGGAGGCTAAGATGGAGAAGACTTGCACGACCACCATGGACTTCCCCTTAGTGCTCTGATATGCAGGCACAAAGGACACCCAGATGCTGCAGAAGACCACCATGCTGAAGGTGATCAGCTTGGCTTCATTGAAGGCTCCAGGCAGTTTCCTGGCCAGGAAAGCCACTGTAAAGCAGATGGCGGCCAGGAAGCCCATGTAACCAAGAGCAAAATAAAACATGGTGACAGAGCCCTCATTGCATTTCAAGATAATCTCTTCAAGCTGAGAGTGCATGTCGGACTCAAGGAAAGGGGGACAAGTCCCCAACCAAGCACTACCAATAACAACTTGGACACTTGAGCAAGATAGGACAATGGAGTTGGCCAAGCTCTTCCGCAGCCATTTCTTCATCTTATTTCCTGGCTTAGTGGTCAAAAACGCCAACACCACTGTGATTGTTTTGGCTAACACAGAAGAAATGGCAACTGTGAATATGGTGGTGAAGACCATTTGTTGGCAAAAGCATGTTGCTTGCACTGGTCGGCCAATGAATAGGAAGGAGGATAAGAAGGAAAGCAGAAGTGAACCCAGGAGAGTGAAGGAAAGGTCTTGATTGTTGGCCTTCACTACTGGAGTTTCTAGGAATTTAATGAAGATTCCCATCACCAAGCTTGTGATTAAGACCATGAACATGGCAAAGGAAACCAGAAGAATCCCCAAATGTTCTTCATAAGATAAATAAGTTATCATTTTAGGAACACAACAGTCTTTCTCCTCATTTGGGTGCTGATCATCTGGACACCTGGTGCACTTTTCTGCGTCTAAAAAAGTAATATTAGCATATCTGCCACTGCCTATTATTTTCCATTCTATCAAGTATGTTCCTTAGGTGGAAGCTGAAAACCAGGAGACCCAAAGTCCATTTGTGGTGGAGTATATGTGTATGTTTATATGCAGTGTGCAAAATATGCAATAGAGATGGGGGAGGAGGAGATTCTCATTGACAAAGGAGATAGGGAGTTGATGAAGTGACTGATTTAATTGTATGGTTCTGCCATAGTGGTGGGGATGGGTTTTTTAAAATGGGTTTTTATTATATGGGTTTCCTTAAAAAACATTGTTGCTCAAAGTCACCTACTGTATGTGTGAGTTGGACAGCTATGTAAATTAAGCAAATAAATAAAATACTCGTTCTGCAGGAAATTTGAATTTTACTCATGCAGTAAAAATCATATCTAAGTAGAGCTGAATTTGAAGCAGCTAAGTTCTTTTGAGATTGCAAAACTTTAATCCATGGAATCAGGGAATTCAAAATAAAGGATATCTTCCATGTTCGTATACCAGCTAATCTGAACTGGACCCAAAGCTGCTTTTTTCAAAAGGCAACTGTGAAAAAAAGCTCTGTGTTTTTTTCTCCTGAAGACATTTCGCTTCTCATCCAACAAGCATTTTCAGTTCTGATGGAATGACAGGGATACCCACCATTCCCCACCATTCAGTCAGAACTGTAGATGCTTCTTGGATGAGAAGCGAAACATCTTCAAGGGGAAAAAACACAGAAAGTCCACTTGCCTTTGGAAAAACTACCTTTGGGACAATCATGACATCGATCTGAATTAGAGATTATTAAGCAGGTTAAAAAATGTGTAATCCCTTTAATAGCTGCATTTTGCAGCTATCAAAAGTGCTTTGCCTAATGTGCTTCTGCTAGTTTTACTCTCCTTATAAGATAGTTGAAGTCAACCATTTGCCAACTCTGTCATTCCTGGTTGATGAGCATTACAGAATCATGGCATTGTAAGTACCTTGGAGGTCATCAGGCTTTGACTTAAATACTTTTTAAAATCAAAATAATTTGTTTGGAACAGGAGGATAAATTACTTCTTCCTTTAGAGAAGGGGGTGCTACACAGATATCCATAAAACTAACGGACAGAACGAGGAAGCAATGCAGTGAGAGCTGTTGTGTGGGGCAATGTTAGGTGACTTGATTGCTTGAGGACTACCACTCCTTTCATAATCACTCACCTTCCTGAGCAGAGATGGCCCCTTCTGCACAAACAACACAATTGTAACAGCACATGGGCATCCCTCTTTCAGCCATCTTGTGGAATCCAGGATGACAACTTTCCACACATTTGGAAGGAGGCAGGGGCTAACATAGAAACAAGGAAAACAAGGAAAATGTCTTAGGACAACTTTAAGTCCATATAAAGCCTTAGTAAGTAAGGGTTAGTAAGGTTAATAAGTATATAAGCCTCACTTACTTACTTATTTAGTAAGTAAGACTCACTTACTTATGTCAGCATTCCAATGAAGCCCCCCATTGTCCATTCAGCACTCGGAAACAAAGTTCATCCTTCAACAAAATATGGCTCCCAAGGCTGACAACTTACTTAGTAAGTAAGCCTTACATACGTAGTTAGTTAGTAAGTAATGCTTAGTAAGGCTTTTTAAAGCCTTAGTAAGACCACACCTGGAATATTACATCGGGTTTTGGTCCCCAGAATCCCAAAAAAAATGTTGAGACTTTGGAAAAAGTTCAGAGAAGAGCAACTAAGAGGATCAAAGGCCTGGAGACTAAAACATATGAAGAATGGCTGCAGATTTTGGGTTTGGCTAGTTTAATGAAAAAAAGGACTTGGGGGGACATGATACAAGTATTCCAGTATTCCAGTATTCCAGTATTCCAGGTCACAAAGAAGAAGGTGTCAACTTATTTTCCAAAGTGCCAGAAGGCAAGGCAAGAAACAATGAATGGAAACTAATCAAGGAGAGAAGCAACCTGGAATTAAGGAGAAACTTCCTAACAGTGAGTACAATTAACCAGTGGAACAGCTTGCCTTCAGAAATTGTGGGTGCCGGAAGTTTTTAAGAAAAGACTGGACAGTCACTTATCTGAATGGTATAGGGTCTCCTGCTTGAACAGGAGGCTGGACTAGAAGACCTCCAAGGTCCCTTCCAGCTCGATTCTGATTAAGTTTCTCAAGATGAATGTTTGCAATGTGACTTCTGATGGTGCTTGTATATTTCAATATTTACTGTAGTGACATAGCTGTATCTGAAACTTCTTTGGATTTAACTGAATAGCAAAAATGAAAGCAGGTTCTCTTCCTGAGATCTCCACAGTTATCATTGCTATTATTAAGAACTGGAGAAACAGTGAAATCAAAGATCAGTTTCTGTACCTTGTTGAGTAATTTCAGGTGCCTGAGAGCATCCTGATTGATTGAAAATTTGAAATCCGAGGATCTTTGTTTTTCTAGACTCCCAAATATCACTTTAGTGACAGAGTTATTTGGAAAAACCATCCAGTTCATGATGTCCAAATCAGCTACCAGGTTTCCTTTTTCATCCAAATGTACTCCATCTAAGGAATGATTCTGCAGTTGAGAGTTTTGGAGAAAAGGGTGAAGCTAGAACAGAACAGAAAACAACAAATGTAGCATGTTTTTTCTCCGGCAATATGTGTCATTTTTCACTTGTGATTTCATTTAAATTTGTTTGTAAAGCTGCTCAGAGTTTGATGGCTGTACAAGTTGAATGAGTGAATGAATACCTGTTTGATACTTGAATTGCTCATGGTTAAATCTTCTTTCCAGATTCAAATATCTGTGTCCAGAGAGAGCTAATTCAGTTTTCTAACACAACCCCCACCCCCATCCCAGAAATCTTGTGACATTTTATACGCTAACATTTCATTCTCTCTTCGGCTTTCATAGATGAGTTCCCTCATCATTAGATCTACTTCATTGTAGGGGCCTCCATGGAAGTAAAGAATTATAGAATGGAAACAAACTTGGAATTTATCTAAGTCAACGGCTTGTCCAGTATAAGAATCGACTATGTAGGATCCTAAAATGGAAAATTTTGAAGGAAGATTGTCTAGTCCAACAGTTTGTCCTGTGCAAGAATGCAACACCCCTGGCAGATGGTCATCCAGGCTCTTTTGAAACACTTTCAGTGAAGGAGAATCCACCATCGCTCAACATCTAGAATCTTTCAAAGATCTCATCCCAGATAAGTCTCATGAAATGCAGCATCTATTTGATGAAGTTATGAATTCATATTTTGAAATCATTAATATGTCCTTGGGTGAGGTCAGAGACATCAAATTGTACAACTTTATTTAAAAAAATAGACTGGACTTTCTGATTTTTCTTTCAAGACATTTAGCTTCTCATCCAAGAAGCTTCTGAATGAGAGCTGAAGAAGCTTCTTGGATGTGAAGCAAAACATCTTCAAAGAAAAACCAGTTCAGTTTGCCCCTTGAAAAAGCACCTTTGGAACATTACCCAAACTGGGTAACATCATCAGTGCTATGATGCTGTTGATGATGTTACTTAGTTTGGGTAATGAAACTCTGCAGGAAAACAACCAAGCTCAGAGAACGCCAAGGATCCGTCACGTTGTTTCTTTCTTTCTTTCTTTCCACTGAAGCTTATCAACACTTATACACTGCTTTGAATTTTGTCCAAAATCTCAAACCCATAAAAACCATACCCCACATCAAGAATAAGTAAGAAACTTGCAACACGCAACAAAACCCCACTGTAGGGTTTAAAAGTGATTAATTTTTGAAATAGTTTGTCTTAGTTTTTATTCTTTCTGCTTAAATCATGTTTACAGTGTACATCAGGACTGTCAAACTCCCGGTCCATGGACCGGATGCATCATGCGCTGGTCATGCACATGTCCTGTTTAGCGAAGGGGGAAAAAGTCCCGATATGTCACGTGACGCTGCCGTGAGGATGTGAGTTTGACACCCCTGGTGTAGATAAACTTAGACTTAGAATAACTTTATTGTCACTTTGAATGTACATTAATCAGCATACATTAAAAGGAAATTTTGTTCCATACAGCTCTCAAAGGGACTCCACCTCCGATATACACTACATAAACATGAATAATAAATAAATGAATGACTAAATCAATCAATCAATCAATCAATCAATCAATAAATATGCATATACCCACATATTATATGGCACAGAGAAACAACACAGTCACAGGTAGAACATTGCTGGAACTCAGGATACCCTTTGATACCGTAATATACTTTGGAAATAATCTTAAGGAAAACGTGCAAAGCAGATAGTAAGAATTGACTTGCATTTTGAGGAGAGGCGCGAAAAAGGATCGCCATATCATAAATAGAAAGAAATGTTTGTCCTTAAATTTTTTTAAAAAAATGTGGATCAGGATTGACAGGACAATCAGCAAAAGCAAGCTCTGGATAATAACCTTTTTTTCCCTCAAATTTTGCTGACTTTCTTGTACATGTAATATAATTAATGATTCGTGACTGCTGATAGGCCTTTTCTATCTCTGTATAATCATTTACCAATTTACAATTGGATCTCTCAGCACTTTGCCTTGGCTGGGAAACCAGGTAATAATATTGTAGGATGTTTTTCAAATTTTGTTTTAGATCTCCATTGTTTGGAGATGTTTTAAATGGATTACTATTTTTCCACAACACTATAAAAAAGGCCAAGGGGATAAAAGAAAAGTAGCATCCAATTACCAAACATGCAGATTTAAATATTTGATTATCATGCACAAGAACAATCTCTACGATGGCCATCAAGATACCTGCCAAGGTTGTAGACTTGAAGCTTTCAACCTTTCTCCACTCATCTTTCTTTCCCTCTTGGATCTGGATGAAAAAGCAGCATTTAAGGTCCATGCCACAGCCCAGACAGTATTGTAAATGAAGTATTTGTCTAGCGAGAAAATTATTTCCACCTTATCTTGGGGCAGAATCTTTATTTCCTGTTTCTCTCGGCATCTTTGCCAGCTTTTCACAGCCAAGACATGCCTTGTTGAAAAACAACGAAAAGCTTTGAGTTTAAACTCCTGCATGTAATCATAGAAAGCTTTAAAATTGTTGATTTTTCTGTTTTTTTGGGTATGGATGAAGAAGGAGAAAAGGCTGTGGATGTTTTGAAAAGACAATTTACTTTGGAACAGTGCCATCGTGAAGTCCCACAAAGCTGTGGTGATCCAGATTTTCCCCACAATGGGTTTTGTCATGTTCTTAATTACGTCTTGTATAATGGCTATTCCTTCCAGCAAGGAGTTACCTTCTGCACAGTAAACAAAGACATTGACCTGCCTCCATGTGTAGAAGAAAGCAGAAAAGACTTTCAGATTGTTGTTAGTCACCAAGATGCTTTTTGATATAATGACACAAATCCCGTTCCTCAAGAGTAGAGGAGTCAATGTCCTTAGGAATTGTTCTCCATTGTCAGTGTTTGAAGCAAAGAGACCAATAAAGCTCCATTCAAAGTGCAAAAGCAATTTGACAATTCCTGGGTATTGTGTTCCTTCTGCGGGGATCATCCGATAGAAAAAAGGGAACCGAATGTTATCACTGAGAATCTGGGAAACAAAAGTAAAACTGATCTGAAAAAGGAATGAAGATGTTAAAGTTTGCTTTCAAGGCTGATCATGGTAAAATATTAGCTATGCACCTAATAGAGAGACTTTCTTAGAATAGAATAACAGAGTTTGGAAGGGACTTTGTAGGTCACCTAGTCCAATCCCCCTGCTCAAACAAGACACCATTTCTGACTGTCCAGTCTCTTCTTGAAAGCCTCCAGTGATGAAGCTCCCACAACTTATGAAGGCGAGCTGTTCCATTGGTTGATTGTTTCTGCTGTCAGAAAATTTCACCTTATTTCTATATTAAATCTCTCCTTGATCAATTTCCATCCATTGTTCCTATTCTGTCCTTCCTATTCTGCCCTTCAGAGGCTTTGTCCCCCTCCTCTTTGTGGCAGCCCCTCAAATATTGGAAGATTGCTATCATGTCATGCCTGGTCCTTCTCTTCACCAGACTAGCCATGCCCAGTTCTTGCAACTATTCTTCACATATTTTAACCTCCAGGCCGCTAAGCATCTTTGTTGCTCTTCTCTGCACTCTTTCTGGAATCTCAACATCTTTTTTTTAATTGGTTCTAATAATGGATGGAATCCTCCTTTCTTGCAAGAAGACCCACTGCTTGGACTCTATTCAGAGAGTCATCATCATCACCATCATCATCATCATCATTATAATCATGATCATCATAATCCCTTAAGAGATCTTCAAGGAGAACATTCCTTCATAGCAATGGCAGATATCTATATGGATGAATCAATGTGTGGCTTAGGGTTCATTGATATCCTTTTAGTCACATTAGGTTCAATAGACCCAACCAAGATATCCAAATCAGATAGGCAGATTCTGTTTTTGCAATCCTGATATAATGTCTTGCACAAGGGGCTATTAAATATTATTAATACAATATATTAAGAGAGGCTAGCCACATTTTATCCATTGTTTATTCTTTATTGATTTAACTGTTATCTCTTTGTTTGATTGATGGGAGCATTGAGAGTTGGGTGGCATATGAGTTTAAAAGATCATGAAGATGAAGATGAAGATGAAGATGATGAAGATGATGATGATGATGATGATGATGATGATGATGATGATGATGATGATGATGATGA
>JANHFL010008639.1:7081-23622 GCA_032468155.1 Oxyrhabdium leporinum
GGGGGTGGGGGGGGGGTTTGGATTGGGTGGGGTGAAAATTAGGGCACCCCTTGAAAAAAGGGCCTAGCCGTTTTTTTCGGGGGCAAAAGAAAATAAGACCCAGGCTTATTTTCTGAGAAACACGGTATTAATTCTGTTTCCTTGCAGAGGCCCATCAGATTAAAGCTGATTTTTGCAGTTTGATCATATTTGTTGATCCTGTAATGCTGTTCTTCCTAAAGTCTCATTAGAAAGTTTCCATTTGCTTTTCATCAGACTTCACAGAACATAGATTTCATCAGCAGCAATTTTGAAGCTTCTGCAAGGACAGTTGATTTCGGTATATCTCAATTTAATACACCATTTGGGAGAAAATAATGTCTGTTAACTCTGAAGTTTAAAAAATGGACATAATTTATGTCATTTGTGTGATTATGTGAATGGCATAAACTGATTCAAATGAGGAAAAACATAATTATGCCATTTAACGAACAACATAAATTGCTTCAGAAGCAATAGACAGTGAACTCCCAAGTACAATTTGGAGGTCTAGAGAATCAAGTACTTACTGGGAGATTATCAAGCAAACTGACTTGGGATAGAATGTTATTGGAACAGGTGGCATAATTGGAGGGGCTAGGTAGGGTACCCTAGCTGAAAGCAAAACCACAGCAGAGATGCTGAGTAAAAGAGGAAGCCATGGATGTTAAATACCTTGAGAAGTCTGCATACGGCCCAGAGGCACACTTGGCATGGATATAGGGCCATCTGTAAGGGAATAAATGAACATTAAACTCTGATAGAAATCTAAATTATGTTAGGCAACATCTGTTTTAAAAATGATTAATTATTCATAAAATCAGAACATTAAAAATTGCAGATGGTGCCATCATCTTAAAAGATGGATTCTCCTGTCACTCTTCCACAAGTACATAAGGAATAGGTAGCAGTTTTACCAACTGGAGAGGTTCCCAAGGGTGGTAGTGTTTATTTATTTGATTTTTTTTAATCCTGCCCTTATTACTTTGTAAGTAACTCATGACGGCAGGCATACATAACTTTCCTTCTTTCCCCTACTTTCCCCATCACAGCAACCCTGTGAGGTGGGTTGGGCTGAGAAAGGCTGGCCCAAAGTCACCCAGCCAGCTTTCATGCCAAAGGAACTCACCCTCTCCTAGGTTGTGGGCTAGCACCTTCACCATGAAACCAAACCTGTATACTACAAATGCTACACCTGTTACACTTTAGGAGGAGCCACGGTCGTAAATCTTGCTTCTCACTACTAAGCAAACGTCTAACAGTAGCTGTAAGCAATGTGGGAACCTGGTCTAAACTTCTCCAGCCTCCACCTCAGATGATGTATCTCTACAATGATACCTGAAGGCAGCAACAGAGCGATGCATAACAAAGTCAAGCAATCCATTTGGGAAGGAAGTGCTGAGAAGGGTGCTCTGGCTCATCTTCATCTTTATGCTGGGAAAGGATCATATTGTCTGCTTAAGAAAATTCATTCGGGAATGCTAGGGAGGCACAACATCAGGACTTCCTTTCCAAGGGAGGAGGTCCAGCAAATGTCATCTCTTCAGAATTTCAGAAAATGGTTATAGATCTGTAGGCAAATTCAAATTTGATCCTGCTTCCCTGTGGTTTTAGAAATTTTCAATTTTTTAAAACTTGTTAAGATGGGATTTTTGAATGCAAAAAGATAAAAAGAAGATGTAGCTCTGCATTTTTAGTGAATCACTTACTTGGAGGTCTCACAGGCTGCGCTTGACCCACAGCTGCTGCCACTGGTGGAATGCCAGGAGGTTGAGACCCAGGGACCTGTAAGGCGGGCTGATTACCCAAGATCCCTTGCTTATGCAAACGAGACCTCCGTTTCTCTTCTAGCTCTTTTTGTATCTTATATATTTTCTCTGCTAATAAATGGTAATATTCATCCTGAAAAAAGAGAATTTTAGGATCAGATAAGCACAGATTGAAGTTATAATTTGAGTTTATTTTGGTATATGAATAGTGACCATTTGAAGCAGCTACCTCATGAAGCAGAGTACCTAAGTGAAAAAATACTTCCTGAAATTTGGCACAACACAGTCTCTAGATGAGACAGGCAACATATCATCCTCCAGATGATGCTTGATATGATCAGCTGTGACCTAAGATGGAGGATGATAGGAATTTAAATCTAACATCTGGACAGCCATATATTGCCCATCAACCTATGCTCTAGATGAAAAGAAACTTGAGCAAGCTGCTGCAATACAGTGATAGGATTATGACAGCAATACCGTGGCTACAATTTAATTGAACAGTAGTATAAATTGAAGTGATAGCCTTTTATTACCTAAAGACTGGATATCATGTTTCGCTTCAAAATTCTTTTCCTAAAGCCCCCCCCCCCCCCCCTTTGAACCTGATTTAACCAGTCAAAGCCCTTCTGGAAATGTGCCCAGAAGTGTACATAGTACTTCAAGTACAATCTCACCAGCCCAAAGGGCTCTACACGTCTGTGATGCAATGCTTTTGACAATGTAGATCATGAACAGCACTGTTAAAATTGCTGGCCAGATCTCATCTTCTCACACAGGTGCGTAAGATAAAGAACCGAGCCTGGCTCCTTTTCCTGGCAACGTACTGCCACGACCATTTTCAACTTCTCCTGTTCTGTGATTTCCTGGCAGCCTTTTGTTCAAGGGCTAACAGAAATTACATGTAGCTTTAAATTCCTACAGTAACATAAAAACACTGTGACATTCCAGACTTCTTCACCTTAGAAGATGTTCCTATAGGTCAGATGCTAGACTTAAAACTAGAAGAAACTGTGAGAAAGAAACTTTCTAAGCACTGAAGTTGTTACCTAACTGGCAATCTTTTAAATCATTATACCACATAGAAGAGCCCTGCAGTGGAAGCTCATGATCTTGGAGAAATGTACCTGAACACAGAATTTTTCAAAAGTGTGGCATTCTACAGCACTTGACATATCCAACCAAACCTTTTTTTCAAATCAATAACATACCCGACTGTTAGCCGATTCATACATATCGCCTTCAACTTTCCTAGCATAAGCCACCAGATTTTCCATCCGCCGATCTTTCAAAGCTGCTGGATCTGGAGTTGGAAAAATGGCTTGTACGCTGAAAAAAAGAAAAAAATTAATCCCCTTTAGAAACATTGCAAGAGAACACCGTATAGTGGAAACACACTTAAAACTCCAGCTCTTAAGAAATTCAAGAACTACTCTTCCTTCAGAATGATATGCAGCAATTGAAATCTTTGTTGGTGGCACTGAGTTAAAAATTAAATAATAGAATAAATGGGTGGAATAGTCTTTCTCATGAACTACCTTCTCATATAGTGAAGAAATAAATGTTTAATAAAACTAGCCAGTTTCTCATATTCCCCAAATCTAAGGAATGGCACTATAACGTAACATAATTAACAGACTAGTCTTATCCCATAGTGAGCTATGCCTTCACCTCGTTAACACTTACAGTTTGTGTACTAAGTGATTGCGCAGATCCTGGGTGACATGCTCATGCCAGGTCTTCCTCACCCCGGTACTTGAAGGTGGTGCAGCTGTTGGCATAGAGCCACTGAGATTTCCAACACCGCCAGAATTTGTGCCATCACTCATTAAGGGGCTAAAGAAAAGGCAGTTAGGGAACCTTTTGTGGATCTTTATTGTACTGAAATTTATTTCTGTATTTAAATGTCCTTATTGATGACCAAAGTTAAGACATTATCAAACAACTGATTACTACAGCAAGCACAAGCAATGAAATTTTATTGTAATTTTATCACTGAGCCCTCCCTACCAGCAAGATACGAAATGTCTATGGAAAGTAACGTTACCAAAACTCTGTAATTTTTAAAACTAGAAATAATGGTCAACTGTAAACACTCAACAAGAAGCCTTTCTTACTTTGCTGTCCCAAGTGGAGTTGGAAGAGACGTTTCTGAGATCATGCTAGTCTGTTGATCAGTTATTCCTCCTGCAGCCAGATTCATCTGATTAGTTCCTTTGGAACAAGAATGTACTATGTTGGTCATGGAGCATTTTCATTTATATTTATATTAACATAATTTATGGATGTACTGTAGGAAAACTTAACCAAGAAATACATTTCTCAAATAACAAAGTAATACATGATTAAAAGTGAGATGCAAATGAAATAAAAGTTATAAGCAACAGTACATGCATTGCATCCACATTTTGTGTGCCAATGATGCATACTGCTCTCCTTCCAGAGAACTGATTCCATGTCTTCTCTGAATCACACAAATTGAATGTACACTACAGGAAGAACCCCTGAGAACTAAACAACTCCATTCTTTACCTATCTCAAGATTCTAAGTACTCTTAAGCATGGAGAAAACTCATTCATTAAAGGAAAATGATGTATCCTGGTTTCCAGCCAAGGCTAACCTTGCACTTATCAAGGATTCTTTGCCTTCTATTCTTTTCTGTTTTCTTGACCATATCAACTGAATATCAACTGAAAACAAAATTCTCACTTTCTCTCTACTGCTAGTAGTAGTTTCCTTGCTTACCCAGTGCATTGATAGTCCTCATTTGCTGGTGGGTTTGAGGTGGTGTAGGCTGCTGGCCTGGTACCTGTGATTGCAACGGCGCCTGTGGTTGATTGCCGTAAGGTAAGCCAAGAGCAGCATAGGCTCGTTGCATGGAACTGGGGTCAATAGGGTTAGGATTAGTTAGGGAAGGAGTTATGGGCTGTCCCGTTCCAGATGCCACAGAATTCTGGATTCCACCAGTTGGTGACCCAAGGAGAGCTAGGGGGAGGGGAAAAAAGTACTGAATTATGCAATACATATGCCACAAGCTAACACACTAATTATAAAAAATTGAAACACTAGCTCATATTTCTATGGAGATTCTCAGTCATCCAGGTCACGGTTGTCCCAAAGGTGTTTTTCAAGCAGCAACTGGACTTTCTTGGTTTTTCCTTGAGGACATTTCACTTCTCATCCAAGAAGCTTCTTCTGAAGAACCTTTGCTATAGCTCATAACTCCAGCACATTTTTCAATCTATGTTCTCTCATGAGATAAGTGAAACTAAAGAGCCATGACTGACTAAAATTGAGTTTTGGGGCTGGATGGAGATACAAGCCTATGTTTCCCCAGTTCTACCACGGGGAAACTTTTGAAGTTTCTACCACACCTATGCTCTTAAGGTTTGGTTTGTACTGAGTTCACTTCCAAGATAGCACCAGAATTTTTAAAGGGACCATTCAACCTATCAGCAAATTTACAATAGGGTTAGTTTGTAAATACTCAGAAGTACACCCTTTCCTCTCTTTCGGGACTAAGCAGGTGTCTTTGTAATAGCTGCCAGGTATTTTCTTCAAGGTTATCTCTATACCTCTACATCACAGATGTCAAACTTGCCACATCACGTGGCATCATGTGACATATCGTGACGGTTTTTACCTTTGCGGAGCTGGGGCGGGCGTGGCCTGCACGTGACGCATCTGGCCCGTGGCCCGCCGGTTTGACACCCCTGCTCTACATTTACCCTGGGAGGCTTTTTAGCCAAATGCAGGTAAGCAATCAAACTATTTAAGATTAAACATCCTAATAACACTGTGGCTTTATATTTTCTTAATTTGATATCATTTTAAAGGAACAAGTTTCAAAGTAAAGCAGGAAATGGAGACAATGCATTTGTTCTGAATTTCTCTTCACTCCAATGGAAAAATTCTTCAATTGAATGTGGCTACTTACGTTGCTGGCTTCTCTTGTCACTAGCATTTTTCAATGGGAGACACACCGGGCAGTCATGACGCGTACAATTTTTCCAGTGGGATATGATCTGACGTGATGATGCACAATGTGCCACTACGGAAGAGAAACCATAAACTAAACCTCTATAGTCCTAAATAACCTTAATCCCAAGTTTGTTAAATCACACAGTAGCATTTGCAAACCTTGGATCTATGAATAGAGAGTATCCACTAATTCCTACTATTTGCTATATTGCAACATAGAATTCTCTGTGCTGATCATATACTGAGGATATCACCTATTAAACAAAGGACCACTAACTGGAATGACTGTATTGAAACACCATAAAGAAAGTCATATTTTTCTTTAAAAAAGGCCTATGCCGCAAAGCCCTCAAAGCAGGTCGGCTCTTACCTTGACAGGCCTTTCCCGCTTGACAATGCGTCATGTGATTCAGGACATTTTTCATAGTTCGGCAGTGGGGAAGAGCACACGTCCGCACTTCTCCATTGGCTTGTTCTCGCCTCTGACACTTATGAGCATGAAGTAGCAGAACCAGCTGTTGTTGAATCAGTTTGCGTTTTTCAGGGTCCGCTGTTGGCCCTGTTGCCATAGCCTGTGTAGATACAATTCCCGCTTGCTGTACCTGGGTTTGCATCTGAGACTAAAAGCAAAAAATGCAGTACATTAAGCTTTATACATGCAGGACAACATATGTGCTTAGTAAATACGTTAGTTTGACTACCATCTTAAATCTCTTTGGAGTGATAAACTACTTCTTAAGAGGACACAAGCCGTTTTATTTTTAATGCTAAACTTTGGCATAACTTGGCAGCTTACATAAGAATACACACAGTACACTGTCTACGAATAAAAGACCCAGGATTTAGAAAAAAAATAGTGTCATAGTCAAAATATTTTACAAGCCACAAATCTATTTTTCCGTAATGAAAAGTCATTAAAAATACAAGTAATTGAACTACACGAACATTACTCATGAGCCTTCACATACTGAACGGAAACCGGTTCAACTCCGTGCAGCTACAGGGGTACATAATGACAAACGTTCTAAAGCGATCTACCTCCATCTAAAAGTTTCTTTGACGTTTGCTGATTTTTTTCTCTCTGAGAAATCTTTCTGATCTCCTAATTTACACCGCAAACAACTTGACAAACATAACCAAATAAATCTTCCATAGGAAAAAAATTCCTTATTAGCTACCTCGCTTCACCAAGGTTGCCATTAAACGTATCCCAGCTATTCGAAACAGCTCCTAAAAATCTACTAAAATGCTAAAAGCACAAGAAGGTTCGTTCCAAACACGCAACTTCATAACCCAGAGCTTGTCAGAAAATCTTATCACTATTTCAGTTCCAAGTTGTTTAGAATGCAGTTTTCTGCATATCTCTTGCTGTTATTCTCACGGAATACTATGTTTTTTTTTACCATCTTGCCCTAGTACTATTAGCAATAAAACCCTAAGTACCGTAGCGAACCTCCAAATGAGCTACAAGCAACTCACCATATTTGGCACACTGGTAACTGAAACACTCTTGATATCTGAAGGAAAGGGAGACAGGTTATTTGCTACGCCTTGTTTATTTGGTAGTGGTGGGTTGACTCCTGTTGCTCCCATTTGCTGCCCTCCAGGTTGACTAAATGGCTGCCCAAAGGGACCTGGGTTACTGGCCATTCCCATCTGGAATGAAAGCAAAATTAATGACGTTAGATTCCTGCATTCACTTAAGTGCAGGTACAGACTGAAATGAATAGTATATAATTTTCCAAGCCCAAAGTGCAGCTTGCTTGAATTAATAGTACAGGTAGTCCTTGTTTAGTGACACAACTGGGACCAGCAACCTGGTTATTAAGCAAAGCAGTTGTTAAGTGAAAACGTGACCGCGCTTACAATCTTCGTTAAGCTTGTTTTTGCTTTACAGACCCGGGAAGGTCATAAATATGAGAATTGGTCACAAAGTTACTTTTTCATCACTGTTGTAACCGCAAATGATTATTGTTTGAGACAGTTGTTAAACAAGGACTTCCTATGTATCTAAAGCTTAACAGTTAAGACTATTATAATTATGTGCATGGTTTTGTTGTAACGATCTACACAAAGTCATGATTTTCAAGTATTACTTTTGAAGGAATACTGCACATTTTATAACAAGAAAAAAATCATCACTGGAATGAGAATAAGCGTGTTTCACACGAAGAGGAAATTACTCGCCCTTCATTTTTTAAATCTTATTTATAATATTTTAACATAAGGACGCACAAGAATAAAACTTCCAATAGATTTAGCTGAAATTAGCATCTGAAGACTTAAGTACAGAATAAGTCAAAGCGCCTTCTTCTGACAAACATTGCTGCCTCTCGATAGAGGAGTTCCTTCCAATATGTATACCACTTGCTCTGCTCTCCTGTGATTTTTTTAGGTGGCCACATTAACTTTAAAGCATCGTACGCCAGAAATTGAGACTCTGTGACCCTCCAGAGGCTTTGGAACAAGAACTCCCAGAATTCACGCTCCACGATTATGTGAGTTGGGACTGATGAAAGTTGGCATTTAACAGAGAGAACTACAAAATAAGCTCAAAAGACTTGCATAATATGCATTTTCTACCTGCAATAATATTTTTCAACTTGCTTACTATTAATATAAAAATTGCTAATATCCAAGCATAATTTTGCAAAGAGTTTGAAAAAAAAATGTTGCTGGATCTCCAAATTGGCAAATTAAAAAAACCTAAAGGTAAACCAATGGATAAGATTAAAAAAAATCAAAGACAATTATTTTGAAATGTTAGATTATTAAAGAACAATTAAGCCAACAAAAAAATTAACTACAAATATGTCAAGTAATTTGCTACTAGATTATAAATGACAAACTAGATGATTATGGAAAGCATTCAATTCCCGCAGCCTATTTTATATGACCACTGCGTCTTAGTTTTGTAATTCCCAAACTATGCCCTAATACTTTATAGCCAACTATTAACTGTTAAAATCTTTGCAAATTATTTGGATCCAAATAATAGATGACGCTCCTTAGAAAATAACATTATACAACATTTCGGTCTGCATAATTTAAGGAAAAAAGTGAGTAAAAGAGCACTGTAGAGATGTAAAAATGCATGTTGCAGAGCCATTGAATACAGAGGCCTTCTGCTTTCTCTCCTTCCTTCTGAAGACCAGTATTCAAGTCATTCAACAGTGGGATATGCAGCATGGGAAAAATGAAATAACTTCTCCCAATGATGGGATTTCTTTCCAGAAAGATAGTAATGGAAGAAATTCCTTAATTTGCATGGAAATTGGTCTATCAGCAGCTATCTGTCCTAAAGGCTTTAAGTCAGCATTGCTCCGATTAACAGTTTCTATAGAGTAACCAAAGAAATGGGTTAAGGTTAGGGTTGTGCCTGTGTCACTTGCTTGTGGAATATTCTCAGGATTAGAGCATCCCTCTCAATAGAGTTTCTGGTTCTCCAGAAATTCCTGAAATGTGTTTTTATAGGTAGTAATTGATTTTGAATATTTATATATCCCTCTGTAGTCCACAGTTGAAAACTGCAAATAAAACCTATATTACGCAAATGAAAAACAAGAGAGCAGAGCAACCATATCAGTTAAAAACAGTGAACCGAAACAGTCATGCTTAAGCCATGCTTCTCTGGAGATCTAAAAATTCCATAGAAATAAAAGTACTAAAAATGCACCACGGCACAGCAGAAATATAGAAATTTAGTAATATTCAATACGTATTTTTTGGGCACTGAAAAAGATAATGAGCTGAACACTGGACAGTTCTGGGGATGGAATTCTGTAAGCGACATGCTAGCCCTGAACAGTTTCGCTCCTAAGCAGGCCCCATGTCACACTTCAGAAGCAGACTTCAGGAAGACCAAACAATGAGAATAAGTCTCGATAGAAAGAAACAGCTCTTCTGGTGCTGCAACTCAAACAGCGAAAGGCTTTCAAAATCAACATTAGAAGTCTGAACAAGGTTTAATTAGTTGGCAATCAAAATGAAGATTCACCGAAATTAACGGCCCACATCAGTATATAATTGTCCAAGCGCCCAGTTCAAATCAGTAACCTGACAATGTAATATTTTGTGTCCTCTAGACTTTTTAGACTTAAAAATTGCAGCAATCAATTGGCATATAAACACCAACGGATCTTTAAAAACCACCATATAACACTGTGTTCAGTGTTGGGCCCTGAAGATGAAAAAGCACCAAGTTGGTGTGGGGACTGGAAAAAAAAATCCTATGAGAAATTGTTCAATCTACGGAGTTTAAGTATTCTGCTGAAGAGAAGACTGAAAAAGATAGGATAGCAGTCTTCAGAAATATAAAACTTGTCATAATACAGGAGGAAGCGGACTTGTTCTCCGTTACCCCAGCAGGCAGGACCAGAACGAATGGGTTCAAAACACAGGGAAGTAATTCAAGTTAGATATTAGGAGAATTCCTGAGAAGAGTAGAAGTCACCTTGTGAATGGGTACATTTCCCTTCACCGGAGGTCTTCAAACAGAGGCTAGATAGTAGTAATCTGTGTGAAATCCTTAGCGTACCCTTCATTGAATAGAGGGGCCAAACTAGATGATCTCTGAAATACTTTCACACTTCACTATTTTGTATCTATGTAGTGTAACGATGGCCTGTCACTGAGCTTAATACATTTTATCTACAGGTTGTCAGGGGAAACGTGTCTTTAGTTTCTTCCACAATTAAGTGTTAACACCACATATTTTATTTGCACCACACCAGTTGATTTATTCAAAGAATCACTGATGTGCTTAATGTCTCTTTCATCGGTAGTGACATTCAACTTAGACATGATATTGTATATCCATTTTCTTGTTCCAAGAAAATAGTGAATCTGACAAGGAGATGACGTCTACAGAACCACATCACAGCTCCATCCAGAGCATCTCGAGGCCTCAGAGCATCATCCGTACCCCAAATTCCATTTTTGCAGTAACCAGAATCATCTCTGAATTCAGCTTCTGAAAAATAATGGCGTCAAATTAACACAGGTAGACCGCCCCCTCGCCGAAAATCCTGACTCTGCTTGCTTTGCATTGTTAATCCATCCGCTACACCCCCATCTACACATTAAAAAAATACTAAGAGCAATCTGCAACCAACAAAAGATTGCTCGCCCCGCTCTACCGTTCCATTACCTCTTCTTTAACTCTTCAAATTTCTTCAGAGGCATCGGTCACATTCAATGATTCGGCATATGCTACTTTCCAGAACTACCTTCAGTATAACAGGAGATCAAAAATTCACACCACACTAGTTCACCGTATTCCTTTCCTACCGCTTAATATCCTTCCCTTTGTATGAGAGAATAACAATATCATTCTTCCAATCTTTCCAATCCTAACCTCTAATGTAACCTTCACACCCATACCGAAATCACATAGCCACTTCATAGGCAAATCACAACACGTTAATATTTCTCCAATTAAACCATCTATACCGGCAGTGTTACTTTTCTACAACGTTCATGAGCTCTCTTTTGTTCTATTTTCCTTGGATGTTAAATTTGTAGCATTTAAGATATACCCACCACCTTGCCAATCTTATTGGGGCATTACAAAACTATAGTCCTTCAATGTATACGTCTTTATGGAAATGCAGCAGAGTCCTTGGCCTATATGTTCTTTCACTGCTCTCTAGACACAGAGAATCCCGAAACAGTTTTACTGATCCCATCTAAAAGAACAAATTTTGATCAAGGACCTGTTTCCATTGTATCTCCTATTTGTTTGGATAGATCTTTCCAGATTGTCCAATCCTGTGCTTCTGCCTCTCCTGGAAAATTCATATTGATTTGTTTTCTTGTTAGTTTTTATGCATGTTCATTTTTCAGTTTAGTTCTTTCTAACTGCTGGCCATGTAATAGTAACAATAATAACAGTAGTTGTGACAATTCCAGTTTTTACTGTCATATCCATACAAGCCTCTAAAATACTTTTTCTGCTATTCCCTCACCACAGCTTCATTCCAAATAATTTCATCATTTTTATTTTTAATTCTACTCTATCGGTGGCTCCTCTTCACCCACTTCCAAAACAACTTCCATCCAAATCATTCTGCATTTTTCTATCCCTTTTAGTATTAACTATCCCATTTTCGCTTTAACCACGTATTTTGTATTTTTTTCTATATATACACGTTACACAGTATCTTTCTTTCTTCCTTTCTTTCTAGCATTCTCTAAAAACTACAGCTTCTTTTATTTCATGATTTCACCAAGCTCCCTTTTTCAAACATCCCACCAGTATAATTCCACTTTTTAGGGGGCATTCTCTAATATAATTTATTTTACTATGTCCCAAGAAGCCCACACATTTAATTTCCTTAATTTTCTGTTCCTTCTCTTAGGAGATTAAATTATCAACTAACATTTATTCATACAGGATTTGTAATTTATCTTCTGTCAGTCATTGTACTTACTGTAGTAGATCCATTCTTGATACAACCCCCCCAGAAAAATTGTCTTTTATTCAGAACCTATAATTACGCTTCTCTGCTTCACTAATCTCTCCATTGCTCATCATAAACGATGATAAATATAGTTTTATATTTATTCCTTGGCTGTGTGTTCATTTCAACACTTACACATAAATCACATGTTTGAAACAGACCTCTCTGTAATCAATTATTCCATTTGTTGGACTTTGTAATCTTACGTCCAATCGTCTGATGACAACGGTGTTAAAATTATACTACATGATCCTTTTCCTGGGTGTCTGCAAACTAAAACGCCCCTCTAGACTCTGCTTGGATATACACTTCTGAATGCCATTTGTCTCTCAGCTATAATGACACAATTCCCAGAATTTGTTGAAGGGATTGCTGTAACTTTCAGTGGAATATTCTGACAGAATATACAGACTCCTAGCCAGTCAGCTACCTAGACTATCAAGCTTCTATATATTCAATTTAATTGCCTTTCTTGACACGGCAGTATCAGTGATATGTTGAAAATAATACAGCAGTTGCCAGAAGTCAACATAGATTTATGGAAAACAAATCTTGTCCAAATAGGGATGGAATGTAACAGCAATCTTCAAATAACTGGAAGGAAATCATACCAATTATTGTGGCCTGTGCTATAAATGCAGGATATGGAATAATATGCAGAAATTATAGGGTGGCAGATTCCTATTGAATGTAAGAAAATGCCCTAACCCCAACAGGAATCCAACAGTGGAACCAATGACACAAAAAAGGGGTGATTATCCAACCTTACGTCTTTGAGCAGAGGCTAGGTAGCCATCTGTTGGAGATGCCATAATGTGGATCCTGCAAAGAGTAAAGACTTCATGCCTCACTAGCCCCTTCTAAGTTTACGGTTCAACGATCGTTTCATAAATCAGCTGACATTGAACGGAAAAATATCGTCACAAATAAATACGGAGCAAAGAATCCAATCCAAACATTCAGCATAGAACAATGCCAGAAATTATTAATTGTTGCATTCCAAGCAATTCAGGTGATCAGATACCACGAAGATGTGTGGCCACAATGTTACCATAGCCAGAACTCAAGAAAACTATTTCTTGCGGTCTTTTAAAAACTTAGCACAGCCCCTCCCCTGCCCCACTACTTTGTGACCCCCCAGAGCCCCTCTGATCGCACCGATACATTTTGGCAGCGTAAATGCAAAATTCAGAGTGTTTTGTACCAATATGAGATTTAAAAACAGACTTATATTTCAAGTCCAACTATATGCCAGTGCGATTTTAAACAATAGAGATAGCAAGGAAAAAACAACCCAAACAATCCTATAAGGCGAAAGAATAAGACCAAATCATTATTTTGTAGCTCTTACTCCACTTCCCAAAATATTGTGTAGCGCTCGGCGACCTTTGCTCTAGACCTTAGATAATTAAATTACACTTATTCCGATCTCTTTTGAAAATTAGTTATTTAAATGAGAGCTGCAAAAGCGAACGCCTTTAAGTTTAGCGTTCATAAAGCACTTGAATAAAATTGCAAACCATTCCCCAGTTTATGTGACCCTCACATACTTTTGCCATGGCTCCTGCCTGGCCTGTGTGCCCTGTTATTTGAGGAGACACCTGCGTCAAGGTCTCTGCCAGCACATTGCTTGCATTTCCCTGTACGGTGGGGACAGAATACTGCAATCCGGCACCTCGGCCTCTTCCAGTTGTCCCAAGGGAACCATTCATTACCTGCCCTTGTCCTTGTTGGCTCTGATTCATTAAAGTGTGGCCAGAGTTATTGTTGAGAAGACCTGGATGAGCCTGGTTGAAGCCAGCGTTCATACATATCCCAGAACCTGTCTGGGACGTTGCCGGACCGCTCGTCACCATTCCCACTTGTTTCTGTGCTTGAGAATTCAGGCCTGGAGTGGCTGCGGTGTTAGGCCCAGATGCGCTGGTTACTTGTTTGGTCAGGCTTGAAACACCAGCGTCTGCCTGATTTAATGGGCTCTTGCCCATCACATTCAAGTTGCCAATATTCACACTGTTCGGTTGTGCCGAGACTTGGCTATTGATGCTCTGCTGGACAGGGCTGCCGGAGTTCACATTCCCAATTCCTTGGTTAAGAGAAGAGCTACTGCCTCCCCTCAGAAGTTCAGAAAGTTGTGTGTGTTTAGAAACTGCATCTGGAACAATGTTTCCGCTGCTGTTTACAAGGTTCAGCTCTCCATTGGGGATCAATTCATCAGGAAGATCGTTTTCCAAATCAAAGAAGGTTCCAAAATCTGTCAAGTTAACAGAAATTTGCGTAAGAAATAAAATCTTTATACTCAGTTCAATCAATTCTGAACATAGTTTAGAAACACAAAACAAGTCCTATGAGAAAAAATAGAAAACTGCCATATATTAAAAAACACATAAAGCAAAAGTAATGAAATTAAACAAGGAACAACAGTAAATGAAATGATTCAAAAACATTTTTATCATTTGTTTTCCTATACAAAGAAAATGATTCGTACGATCAGAAATCCACGAACAGAAAAATACACATAAGAATACGGAGTGCATTACCACGGTTTAGAAAATCTCAAACGATAACGTAATCGATAGAGATGCAAGCAGGACCAGCTAGTTCAGTGGATTCCTATATTTGTAATAGCAATAAAGGGTTCTGCTGCAAATTTATTTAAACCCTAAATCAAAAGCTAAAGCGTAAAAAGTGTTCATATTTGAACTTTCAAACATATACGTATAATATTCCAAAAGGCGCGTTGTTCAAACGACAACTGGACTGCCTTGATTTTTCTTGAAGAAGTTTCAATTTCTTGAAGACATCTTCTTCAAGGAAAAATCAAGAAAGCCCTGTCGCTGTTTGAAAAAAGCATGTTTTGGCACAACCATAACCTGGATGATGGAGAACCTTCACAGAAAAACGGTTTAGGGATGCTGAAGAGACGCTTCAAAAGTAAACAATTGCCGCATAGGGTTTACGGAGATCGTACCACATTACAATTAGCAACACATTCTCACAACTTAACTTCTAAGCTTCCCATAAACTGCATCAGTCAGGCCGAATGTAATAGTAAACTATAGTTTACCGGCAATCAGATAAACAAATAGTTTATCTCTAGGCCCGAACAACTCATTTAAGTTTTGTTCAAGCTGTTACACGGATAGGAACATTAAAATACGAGACATATATATTAACGTTGTCTTATGAAGTTGACAAATGTTTCAAACACTTCAAAAAGTGTTTTCAAAATTAAACAGACACACGCTTCGTGTAATTTTGCTAATGCGGCATTTCATTTATCGCGCTTATTTGAAGGACTGTCTTTTCCCGTTATATTTACTAACCCACCGCAACAGGGAGATAGATAACGTGATGTATGAAATTGCCGAAATATGTAATAATTTTGAAGCCAGGTTACAGCTAAGCACCTGAGTTTACGTCGTACCTCTGTGCATCAAAGAAAGAGGCTTTTGAACTCTCCAACCACAACTTCACAAGCCTCTTTGGAACACGGCCTCGTAATCCGATCCAACCCAACTAAAAGCCCTATACGACGGGATCGCTCGGGAGTCGGGAAGCACGCTCATTTAAATAAACATAAATACTTCCAGAAGACAACCACAATTCTAGTTCGCAACGGAAGATCACGGAAACGCTTTGGCATTTGTAAAGAAGCGTCGGGGGACGGGGGGCATTTTAACACGCCCGGCAACAAAAAGCGTCCAAGGGAAAGGCGAAGGGACGGGTTGCCGCTAAAGCCTCCTCTGCCCGGCACGATGCGCCTCCCGGGAACCCCGCTTGACAGAAGCCGGTGACCTTGTGGGGCGGCACCTTCCAGTCCTCCCCTCGCCGCCCCGCTTCCCTCTGCCCGATCTTTCGGGATCGCGGGCTCGGGCAAAGAGCGACGGAACAAAAGCCCACCGCCGGGCGGCCCGGACACCCGCCGAGGGCCTCCCCGCCCGACAGGCCGCCCGGGCCGGCAGCCTCGGCTCACCTGTGGTGTCGGAGGCGGAGAAGCCGGGCGAGCTGAGCTTGGCCCGCTTGGCGTTGGGCGGCCCGTCCAGCAAGTTCTCCGCCATGGCCTCCGCCGCCCGCCGCCGCTGCGGCCTGGGTCTCCCCCGCGGCTCCGCGCTCTGCCGGCCGCGGCTTCCTCCGCCGCCGCCGCCGCCGCCTCCTCCGCGTCGTTCTCCCGCTCGCCGCCGTGGCGGGGCTGGCCGAGAGGCTGGGCCGCCCTCCGCTCCTCAGCACTTCACCACCGGCCGCCCCCGCCGCTGCGCGACCCCCATCTCGGCGGCCGCGACGGGCAGCAGCAGCAGGACCCCCGGCGGCGGC
>JANHFL010008640.1:3951-14633 GCA_032468155.1 Oxyrhabdium leporinum
TACCCCCAGCAGGCCCTCTCTGTGTGACCGCACGGGACGTCGGGGGGGAGTAGACACGATGCGGTCCTGCAGGTAATCAATATTAAATATTTCATATTTAATAATATAAATATTAAGCCTGGCTTTTTGAAATCCAACAGATCTTTTGTCACAAGTTTTAGTCACAACTTTTGAAGAAAAATGTCACAAGTTTGAAGAAAAATACGCTGGCCTATTCAGTTTTTTTCAAACTTTAAGATGTGTGGACTTTGACTTACTTCCAGAATGTTCCAGCCAATTGAAACGAGTTGAAGTTTTCACATCTTGAAATGCCAGATTTGAAAAGCACTGGTTTATCTAGTTCAGTTTTTTAAGAAATTATAGGCATGTGTGTTTGTGCAGTTTAAAAACAGTTACTTCCTGTTACTATTTTCTAGTGAACAATTAGGTATTATTTATTTTCATTTATTTGTTTTTACTATTAAATAATCATAGCACAATACTGTTATCTATCCCCAATAGTTTTAAATCTCCATCCACCTGCTAACTTAGGCACAGTTCATTCTGTTCTCACTCATTTTTTCCACCTTTCAAACACAGATGTGAAAGAATAGGTCTACATATTTGTTCAATTTGCATTTCCCAAACATATACTCAAACAAAATGAACATTTTCCACACTTTTCTCACTTTTTTAATTCAGTTTGCAAGTGAAGGAAAACTATACAAATGTCAATATTAGGAGAAATATGCCCTTAAAAATAATAGTAGGGAAATAAAAGTAAGAAAAATGGATTTCATTTGAGGTAACACATTGTTTTGCTTCCACATTTATTTAGCTTATGGCATACAATGACAGGGAAGGGAAATCTACACATGATAGATATAATGCCATCCTTACTGCCTAGATTGCCAGTTCATTACTTTCAGCATTTGTGTACCTATCATTGGTGCACTACGGGAGTTGGGGGGGAACCAGCTTTACATCAATGGGCAGCACTCTGGTTGCTGGCTCTTCCAGTCTCCTCCACTGCTCTCATCTTGCCTCTCCTCTTATCGTGATGCCTCCTGTCCAGTCAGGTCCAGTGCCAGCTTCTGCTGTCCACATATACAAATGCAGCTAGGGTTGTTTTTTTTCCCCCACCGAAGTGGTACCCATTTATCTACTTGCAATATTGCCCGCTTCTGAACTGCTGGGTGGGCAGGAGCTAGGGATCAAGCGAAGGGAGCTCACTCCATCTCACAGAACCGGACTTGAACTACCGGAGTGCAGACCATTTCTGGCTTCCTCATAATCCAATATCATTCTGTTCCTTACTTCAGTTTTCAGTAATTCACTTTTGCATAATGCTTAAGAATGTTTCAAGTGTTTTGTCTGTCTTACTGCAGAATTCTTGATGAATTCTGAGAATAGATCTGGATGATGTTCTGAACAATAAATGAGAGAGAAATTTCTCAATTTTGACCACAGAAGCTAGATTTAAGATTAGAAAATATATTGGTTTCTAGTTAAACCAATTAGTCTTTGTGGTGTATTATTTTGATTTTTACAACATCTTTACTAGAGAAGAAGCATTACACACCCTTTCCTCATATTGCTGTTCACACCCAGAGAAAATACAATTCTGTAACAACACCAACCTCAAACTTTGAATCTGGAAAATACCTTAAGGAAATAAAAATAAGAATTTCAGGAACACTGCCAAAATAGTGTAGTATCATTAAGAAGCTGACTTTAAATTTGGCACCATTATCCTCAATAAAGGAAGATTATAGAAGGGAAGAAAACAGATTTGCATCCTTTGCTATATTTCAGAAATGTCAAAGGTAAATAATCTAGGAGATTATAATTTTAAAGGTAAATAATCTGGGAAAACAACCAGTTTCTATTACTGCTAAATACAGTAGTTTCATGCAAACCAAGGAGAAATCCATATAGGGAGACTTGAGCAATGCAAGGCAGAGATTAGCATACTTGAAAAAAATGGAAAAATATTTTCTTTAAGCAGAGTATTAATACTATATATGTGATCAGAACAGCTGGATGTCCAAGAATAAAAAGTCTTTTTACCAGTGTTTTACCTGATAGGAACATTGGTTAGCACCTTATCTAGGAGACTCTGCGACATCTACCTTTCCTATCATTTAATCACACTTAGGAATGGTTTTCTACCTCATTTTTTTCTTTTTTCTTTTCAGAAGCAAGAAATAAGCCATTGCCCCAGGAGACAAGTGAGTGAGGCAACATTTATAATAGCTTCGGGGCTAGTAAAACATTAATTGCATAGTTCTGAAATAGGAACTGACAGATGCTTACTCCTACTGGTGAGAGATAATATATCCGGTCCAAGCAGACAGTATTGGGGAAAATTTCTGCCTCTCGTTTCTCTGCTTCCTGAAGAAAGGCATCAAATAAATTTGGACAAGAAGCATGGCTTAAGCTTAATTATCTTCCTTCAGTGACACTGAATCTGTTCAGAGCTGCAGATCTTTCATGTCAGCCAAGCAAATGTCCACTACAAGTGTTCACATGTGCACATGAAATAACAGACAATGTGATTTTCATATACTAACCCGACAAATGCCAGGGTGCATACGATAATATATGAAATTAGGAAACTTAGTCCATTTTCACTCCACTGGAATAAATGTGGCCCTTTCTTCCATCTCCACCATACAGATGACACTTGGCAACACTGTGTCTGTTGGAATAAGTAGACTGAATATTGCTCACTGACGCTATGGTGATATTAGTCACAATAATGCTTTGGTACTATTGAGCTTAAAATCAAATTTCATATACTTTGAGATCTGAGTAAGACATGATGATATAGTGTCATGATGCCATCACATAGTATATTTATAATTTGCACCATTTGGGGACAAATTATAAATTATTATCTTGATGGGTATGTAATTACTTGCCTATCTGCAGATGTCCATAGCTGAGAGCCTTTTGTATCCTCATTCATCATCTTGAGATTGACAAACTTTTTTGTGTTTTGCTCTAACCTCTCAAAATTGTGGGAATATTTGTAAAGCATAGAAAAGAAACATTATGATGAGAAGGGATAAATTGTGTATGCTGTGTATATACTTCATAGCCATCAAAAATAGTAGACTGCTTTAAGATATTAAGCACAGAGTCTACACTTATCTGCCTCAATGGCCATAACTTTCTGATGTAAATATACATCAAATATTCATCATATTACGTTCATCAAATATTTCTTCCTAATTTACTCTCCTCGGTGACTGCTGAATTTCTACCCCTTCATTTCTTACCATTCTTCATGAATCTAGAAAACTGAAGGTTATATTAGGGGTCCTCAAACTTTTTAAACAGGGGCCCAATTCACAGTCCCTCTGACTGTTGGGGGGGGCAGACAGGCTGGGTGGGCATGGCTAGGTGGTCATGTGACTGGGTGGATGTGGCTAGGTCATTTCTTAAATTGGGCATGGCCAATTTAACAGTCCATTAAAAAATGCACAAAAAATAAACTTTTAATTTGTTTTGCCCATAGGGGTGTTTTATTTGCTTTTGTTTGCATGTTGCTCTTTTGGTTGACTTTTTTTTTTTACTAGATCTTTTTTTCAGTTGTTTAGGATATAGTGGTCTACTTCAAGAAACTCAGTTTTGCAGCAATTCTTCTCAGCCCCAAGGAGCTTACAATCAACAGGTCTCTCTCTCTCTCTGTCTCTCTCTGTGTGTCTTGTCTCTCTCTCTCTGCGTGCTCTGTTTTTCACCGCCCCCACCTCCAGAACTTCTATGCAGGCCAAAAACGGGCTAAAATGGCCCATTTTTTGGCCTCCTCGGACATTTGCGCACCCCATTCTTCACCTACCCACCCCGCCTCCAGAACCTCTCTGCAGGCCAAAATTGTTGGCCTTACCTTCCAGTTCCAGCCCACGGGGCTCTCAAAGGTAAGTCCTGCACTCGGTCAAAGGGTGGGGGCTGGCGGGTAGGCGGGGCAGCCTGCACGGGTTGGATTAATGGCTTCGGCAGGCCGTATGCAGCCTGCAGGCTGTAGTTTGAGGACCCTTGGTCTATATGATCAGATGAAAAATATCCACTGTTTTTGCCCATTTCAGTTTCTAACCCAGGGCTGTCAAACTTTCAGCCCGCTGGCCGGATGCATCACGTGCTGGCCACACCCATGCCTGGTTTAACAAAGGGGAAAAAAGTCCTGATACATCATGTGACACTGCCGTGACAATGTGAGTTTGACACCCCTGTTCTAAACTAATGTCAGCCTTTGAGGAACACTAGGTTAGAAAACCAACTCTGGTTGTTGCAAGGTCTAATAACAGAATCTTGAGAAAGTGATACCAAAGAGTATCAAGACAGGACAATCTTTAGTTTCTTTCTCACTTCCTGGATCTAAGCTGGTATTTATCTAACGGCTGTTGGATATCTTCAAGAGCATCTCTGTACTCTTCTGATACCAATAACTGGATGAGACTTATATATCAGTATTCAGAAAGTGTGTTACTTTTACCCAAACTTGTATGACTGATGTTGTTTTAAAATTGATTGTTTTCATTTGACTAGTTTCCTTCAAGTGTCATGGAGAAAATTAGAGCTTTTTGGAGAGAAGAGCACTTTGTGTTTGCTGAGTGCAGTTCTGCTGGGTGTGAAATGTTCCCCATCATCGTAAGCAATTTCCATCTCATTACTGAATTGTAGATTTCCATCATATTATTTATGTTTGAAGAAAACATCAGGACTTTAGAAGGATGATGTCAAATGTAAACTGATTATCTGCTTGCCCCACCATATGGCCTAATGGTTTTTGGGTATATAACGAGGAGAAGGGAGGAGAGATAGGCATAATAAGAAGAATGCATTTACTTTGTATACTGATGTCATTTTACCTACTTTTGCAGTACATTTCACCAACACTTAAAAAGTATATTAAAGAAGTGGCTGAGCCATATTAACGGAGTGGGCAACAATTTCTCTGGTTTCCTCCATTTATCCAGGGTTTGGGGAGAGAGTTTAAGGGTAAAGCTCATGTATAACTGCTAATTCTAGCAAGATCAGAAACAGCTTAAAACTTGATCATCCAATACCATAACAAGGAACAGCTGGAAATCATTCCTGCCACTTTCCAAAGAGTGAAGCCTCTGGTCAATCACACCATCTGGGCAGGAGAAAAAGGTGCTAGAATGTTGAGTCTTCATTTCATTTTAAATTGGGCTTTCATTTCATACTTAGCAATCACTAATGTTCTTATCAGTTTCAATGTTCCTTGCAAGAAATTTAATTATCCTTTGTCTCGAGGGCATATGTGCATTGCTTCTCATTTTAATCTCTATTAAGAGAAACATGACATCAGACAGCTGCATTAGGATTTTGCAAATGTGGTAAGCAAATGTTCATAAGGATCATGATTTGCACTTTAGAAAGCCCTACTAAGGTATTATGCAGGTATTTGCCTGTAAAACTGGGTGCCATGTCAGTCCTAGAGCAGAAATCAAAATTGCCATAGAAAGACAGTTATTAAAACTACTGAAGGGGAGGGAGCTATTATGATGCAAAAAAAGAGGAGAGAATAGGAGTTGGGAAAATCCTAACACAGAGAGTAAGGCTTATAGCAGGAGAAGGTAGAATAACACTTATAGCAATAGCACTTAGACTTATATACCACTTTACAGTGCTTTACGGCCCTTTCTAAGCAATTTACAGAGTCAGCATATTGTCCCCAACAATCTGGATCCTCATTTTACTGACCTCGGAAGGATGGAAGACTGAGTCAACCTTGAGCCTGGTGAGATTCAAACTGCCAAATTGCAGGCAACCAGGAGTCAGCAGAAGTAGCCTGCAGTACTGCATTTTAACCACTGTGCCACCATGGCTCACATCGCGGAAAATGTCTGTTTAAGGAGAAAAAAAACTAAATATAAATTCAGGTGCTTCACAGCCATGGATTGGGAATGAGACAAAGACAGGGTCATGAGGACATGTGCTTAACTATTAGTAAGGCATCATGAAGCTGCTACTGAAGAAGATGCATGGCTTGGCCCCAAGTTAGTATAGAATAAGAGCATGGATATTCTTTGACAAGGGAATCCTGACCCTGGAAAGGATACTGGATTTTGCACGCAAAGCAGGCCAGGATCAAAATATTTGGCTGATGAATAGATATAGTGTAAGTGCATTCATGAGTTCATTTGCAAAAGCTAATCTCATATATGATCAGAGTTTCCTCCTTCCTATTCAGGAACTTGATAAATGAGATCTGCTGTATTTTTCCTGATAAAGAAATGTATAGGAGGTTTTTTGAAATAGTAAGATTGTGACTTGGCACTATTCTGCTTGTTGATCTACAGAAGGGCTGATGTCTTGTTGCTACAAATGACAGTACTTTTCTTCCATCAGAAATATATATAAAAAATAAATACATGACAGACCAAAGGCTAGTATGGCAAGTACCAAAATTAGTTTCAAGTAAGAAAGAAAAATTCTGGTGAGATAAGCAGTTATAAAAATGGATAAATAAACATAAATAAATATTTTTTTAAAAAAAATCATCAGCCACCATGTTGCGATCATTTGGATTATGTTCATCACAGCCTACACTAAATAAATAGTCATCACACACAAAAAAAGGATTTGGCATTGATGGGATTGGGACTGAATATTGCTCCCCACCGCATTATGAGACAGAGAAGGTGAAAGTTCATCTGAAGAAGTCTAAGATGGTATCTACTCTGCAATTGTAGGTAATACATGCATATCCAAGGGAGAAGGAGAAAGCAGAGAAGAGCCAAAGAAAGCAGCTAAATAGGCCTCCAACCCAGGATGAGTTTGGAATTGCATTATAAAAATGCTTTCTTCTATCCCATGTCACTAACACAGCTTAGTTACAGGGATCCTGAGTGGATTGCAGATGGCTTAATATTCCAATAGCTGACAAAACCTGTTTCCCGAACAATCTGTCTCTTCACTTCTGCAGGCTCAACCATTAGCCCTGATTACATTGCTGGTTATTTGTCTTCAGATAAGCTCATCGGCCCCTCAGTACAGGAGCTGGCTTGAAAAAGAGCCCGTGCTCTCGGTCTATACACTTCTTCTGTTTCTAATTCCTATAAATGGGCATTGTAGCTCTTTTGCTTCAAAAACCAGAGCTGCATGAGAGGTCAATAATATTGTTTTGTTACCTCTTCTTTTTGTCTGCGTGTAGATATAAATGGCCTTTTGGAATTCTTCACCAAATTTGTAGCCAAAAAAACTAAGGACTCGCCCTCAGATTCTGCTCATTGTGGAACAGAGTTGCTTTACAAAAGATGTTTGAGGGATATATCTTCACAAAAGAGCCAATGTGGTCTAGTGGTTAAGGCACTAGGCAAGAAACCAGGAAACTTGAATTATTGTCTTAGGCATGAAAGCCAGCTGAATATCTTTGGGCCAGTCTCTCTCAGCACAGTTCATCATACAGAATTGTTGTTGTGAGGAGGAAGAAGTAGTATTAAGTATGCTTCTCACCTTGAGTTATTTATAAAAATAATGATGGCAGGATATATATTTTTTTTAAATGACATCTCTTCTACTCCATCTCCAAACAGCTGCTGAGGTAACCTTGATCTGTCTTTAGTTGTCTAATTTAGAAGGGGTGGGCTGTTTATCTCACCCCAACAAATCCTCTCATGAGAAGAGCCTGAGAGGATGCAGTCAGCATTCATTTAGCCTGGCAAATCTATTATAAAAACCTCTACTCCCCCGGCCACTGTGCCTTCACAGCCATTATATCTTTGGTTGTAAGAGAGGCTAAATGTTTGCTATATGTTGTTGTCTTGATGTGTTTATGTAAGTGAGATACATACCCAGATGAGTAATCCATCCAAAAAATGTAGAGAGAAGGGTCTCTTTGACTGGCCAACAATGATTCATAGGAGATATTGATCTTAGAGCTGTGGTGGCACAGTGGTTAGAATGCAGTACTTCAAGCTACTTCTGCTGACTGCTGGCTGTCAGCAGTTCGGCAGTTCAATTCTCACCGGCTCAAGGTTGACTCGGCATTCCGTCCCTCCAAGGTCAGGTAAAATGAGGACCCAGATTGTTGGGAGCAATATGCTGACTGTAAATTACTTAGAGAGGGCTGTAAAGCACTGTGAAGTGGTATATAAGTCTAAGTACTATCACTATTGGAAGGGAATCAAGAGAGATCTAGTAGCATAATAGCGTGGGATGCCCTCAGGTTGTAGTATTCCACTTTGCATTTGAAATCACCTCTTTCAATCAATAAGGCAGACTTTGGGGTGGCCGTGTATTTGACATAGATATATCAATCTTTTATTTCTGTGGCAGATTAATAGTTGTATGAAACAATTGCATAGATGCTGCTACTTAAAGGCCATGACTTGGGAGAATAATAGTCCTGTCATACATACAGGAAATCATTTTCATACCTGTAGGTGATGCTGGATGAGTTAGTAAAGGTTGGAGAGAATCCATCAGTTGCTGCCATGAAGCACCCTGTTCTAGTGTGTCGAATTCTTGGAGATTGCCTGGACAAATCCCTGCAATTTTTTTAGCAAAGTTTTTCAGAAGTGGTTTGCCATCGTCTCTTTCCTAAGACTGAGAGAGAGGGATTGACCCAAGGTCACCCAGCTTGGCTTTGTGCCCGAGGTGGAACTAGAATTCACAGTCTCCTGATTTCTAGTCTGATACCTTTAACCACTAGACTAGACCAAACTGAAACTGCCTTTAGATTGTATAAGAGCAGCAACACTGTCAGCCTCATGGTTAAGGTGGGGGAAGGGCAGTCTGTAGAGGCCGTGCCATCTTAAGTCAATAGAATTCCAAGGATAGAAGGAAAATACATTGATGTGTATTTCCCAAAGGTCAATGGAACTATCCAAGTGGTTGCTAAATAATGGGGGCTGGGGGGGGAATCATTAAGTGGCCGGAGGGTCAATAGATGGCAATAAGGGTTGATTAATTTTTTGGGATCTCTGTAGAGCTTCACACCAGTGTCTATTCTTGAAAGTGAGGTGGCTATGAGCAAAATTGTGTAATCAAAGGATGGATGGTCAGTGGCCAACAAGAGGAGCCTTGAATTGCCCCATTGTTATAACTATTACTATTCATAGGACTATTAAAGTATTTACTTGTTTTTATTGTTTTAAAATGTTTTTAGTATTTTGCTTACAATAGGTTTTTTGAATTGTAAGCCACTCAGAGTCACTGATTGAGATGGGTCGCTGTAGAAATTGATGAATGAATGAATGAATGAATGAATGAATGAATGAATGAATGAATGAATGAATGAATGAATGAACGAATGAAATAGATTATTTCATATAATAAATGTTTGGAGCCTGGTGAACGGCCTGAAACTTCATGAAAAGACTGATGAACTGAAGAGTTTGCAGACCCCTGATTTATACCCTTGGTCAATCTTGCTACAATATACTGCAAGTAGAAGACGATCATACTCCTTAAATAGAATTTCATCCAATTTATCTTCTGATTCTGATTTCTAGATCAAATTCTCTTTCACCGAGGTGAACAAAAATCAACAGATAGTTCAAATATGGAGGCAGGCAGGACCAGGAGTAAAGGCTGTATGTATTGATTGGGTTTACACAACCCATTAAACTGAAAATGGTTTTGGTAGTCTAGTATATTCTGTAGATTCAGCCATTGTCCTAGTATGGCTATCATTTTAAGATGTAATATGTTTGTTGTGGCATAATGTGTTATCTGAACACAGAAGTTTTGTTAATTTGCATTTGGTATATTGTGCAAATATGCAACAGTTCAACTTTTTGAGTCTAGAAATAACCTCAAAGTTTCAGTATGCCAAGGAATAGAAAAGTAAAGCTTCCTGCTGAGTCACTGTTTTCTGTTTTCTGTGCTCTGTTTTCTGGAGAGAAGACTCACATTTACAGCCTTTCTCCTGCTGTGCATTTTTCGATGAAAACGGTGTTTGGCTTTTACAAATGGAAAGAAAAAAAACCATTAAAACTCCCCAAAGGGCATATTTTATTGCTGTTTAAGCAGCCATCTAGGGCTTTGCACTTCAGCTTGTCCTTTGCCAAAGAGCACATGCCAGGTTGAAAAATAATTATCAGCTAGGCCTTTCAGTGCCATTCAGTTAAGGCTAGGAATGCCATCCACTGATTCTCTACCACCCAAATGCAGCTGCAGGCCTTGGGGCTGTTAAGCTGTGAAAAGCAATCTAGACTGAAGAACAGCAATCCGTCTACCTTTGGCATTTGCGTTTCAGAGACATGCAAGATTTATTTCACTCTTTTCGTTTTTAATTTATTAGATTGCATTTAAAGAAATAGCTGTTTCTGTTTAAAATGGGGGTTAATCCTGACAGAATGAAGCATGGTAAAAAGGGGGAGAAAAAGCAGGCTCCATATCAACAGTCTGACAAGAAGCAAGCCTTATCTTATGCTGAAGTTGCTTCGGGAGGAGCTGAAAAGGAGGAGGACCAACCCCAACTGGAATTATTACAAATAGAGGCCCCAAAGGAGAAACGTGTGACGAGAGCAACTTCTAAACTACAAGGAAAAATGAGGGAGCAACAGGTGCCTGCCCTGGATCAGGGGGCCCAAAAAACAGAAGCAGTGGGGGGGGCAAGGCCCAAGAGCAAGATCGTACAAGATCTTCGGGGCTTGTTTTCTAAGCTTCATGAGCCTACAGATGGCAACTAAATTTTTATCTTGGAATGTCAACGGTTTAAATTC
>JANHFL010008640.1:14733-33482 GCA_032468155.1 Oxyrhabdium leporinum
TTTGGAGGTTACGGAACCCAGATGAAATGGATTTTACTTTTTTTTCAGATAGGCACCAATCATTCTCTAGGATTGACGTCATATTAATAACAAATCTTCTTCTTAGGGTGAAGAAAGTTACCCTTTCTGGGGGTTAATCCTGACAGAATGAAGCATGGTAAAAAGGAGCATTTCCTTTAAAAATAACATATTTATGTGAGGCCACCCAATAACAGTAGATCTCTGTGTGATACGTGTATTCTTTGTCAGAATAAGAAACGAAAATGTAGGATAAATCCAAAACAGTTCACCAACTTTGCTGTAAAATGTTACCTAAACATTAAAATATGTTACTTCCTATTATCTTTCTGCTACTCATGCCAAAGAAGTAAGTCTTGATGCAAGCAAATAAGAGTATATAAATCTGGCCCAAAATTTGAGGCTCTTTTTGTGTTGAAGTTATAAAATTGTTCTCACTGGTTTTGATTGGATTTCAGCTCCCATAATTCCCAGCCCAGATTGTTGCTGATCCTGAAATATTATTGCATTTAAGGTTAAACTCATTTGGAAGACTGCAGGTTGGTGAAACCTAGAATAATACATTCCAATACTTTGCAGGTAGTCCTCGATAGTTGAGCCCAAACTTTCTGTTGTTAAGCAAGGAAGTAATTAAATGAGTTTTGCCCTATTTTACATCTTTTCTTGCTGCAGTTGTTAAGTGAATCAATACAGTTCTTAAGTTAGTAACACGGTTGTTAAGTGAATCTAGCTTCCCTATTGGCTTTGCTTATCGGAAACTGCTGGGAAGGTTACAAATGGTGATCACATGACCCAGGGCAGTGCAACTGTCATAAATACATGCCAGTTGCCAAGTGCCTGAATTTTGATCAGGTGACCATGGGGATGCTGCAAAAGTCATAAGTGTGAAAAAAGCAGTCATAAATAACTTTTTCTGTGCTATTGTAACTTCAGTCGGTCACTAAATAAATGGATGTAAGTTGAGGACTACTTGTATTGTTCTTGTTGCAACTGTTTTATACACCTACTTCCATGGGAGTTGTACTTCATCTGCTTGGGATGATGGTGCAGCATTGCCAAAAATCCCTTTTGTTTTTCTTATACTGTCCCATTTGAAAATGTGCCTGTTTTCCCTGTAACATTGTTCTGATCTTTTTAAAAAATATATACATTATACACATCCACTTTCTACCTCCTGCATACAATCCTGAAATTCAAAATATGGTAATTATTTTTCTCAGATGCTTGGAATAAAAGTGTGCTGATGTGGTTACGTTTTTTGTGCAAAATCATGGGAATATCAAGCACAGCATCAGTAGTTGAGGTAGACTTAAAATAACTTTATTTTCACTTTGAATGTACACTAATCGGCATACATTAAAATGAAATTTTGTTGCATACAGCTCTCAAAGGGTCATCTCCAATATATACTACATAAACATGACAAACAAACAAATAAATAAATATGCATATACCCACATATGTTATGTGACACAGAGAAACAACACAGTCTAATTCGGATGTATACATGTACATGGTGAGACAAACTAATCCTGCGAGTTTACTAGATGGATGACATAGAAAACAAAGCTGTTACAGAATTGAGTAGTCCTGCTAGAAATACTTTTAAACCTCCTCCCAGAGGGGTGTAACAGAAACAGAATGTAAAGTGGGTGTGTGGGGTCTTTAACAATGCTTTGAGCTCTAAGCACATAGCACTTATAAGCAGTATCCTGAATGACAGGAAGCGAGCTTCCTATGATCTTCTCAGCTGTCCTTACCACTCTCTGTATGGACCTTCTATCTGAGGCACTGCTACCATCAAACCAAACAGTGATGCAGCTTGTTAAAGCGCTCTCAGTCGTGCTTCTGTAAAAAGTGGCCAGGACAGAAGGAGAAAAATGTGCTTTCCTCATCCAGTGCAGGAAATGCAGACACTGGTTTGCATGCTTCACTAAGGATGATGTGTGGAGGGACCAATTCAGATTGTTAGTTATATGCACCCCCAGATACTTTATATTGTTGACCACTTCTACAGCTGTCTCCTTGATACTGAGTGGAGTATGACTATGCTGGCTCTTTCTAAAATCTACGATGATCTCCTTTGCTTTGTCAACATTTAGAACCAGATTACCTTTATTGCACCAGTCCACCAGAGCCTTCACCCCTTCCCTATAAGCATCTTCATTGTTGTCCCGGATAAGACCCACGACTGCTGTGTCATCCACTGCTGATCTGTAAAGAACTTAGGATAAATCTTGTAACAGCCCTCTAAAGAAAGCATCCAATCATTTAACTGAAATATATATCTGCTTGACCACATCATTTACTCTGTCCTCTGTGGCTGATTCAATATTCTTTCTTTTAAGGGGAATATTATTTCCTGTAAACTATTGTTGCTTTCTAGTCTATGCCGTCAAGAATGAGTGATACATTCACATCATAAATGATAATCTGAATCCCCCGTTCTCTTTAGATGTTCAATTACGGATGTACAGTATGAAGGGCTGAGCAGTCATACGAGATTGGTTCCAGACTCTTGACATCTGCCGCCCATCACAGATGGCAGCCTCTAGCCAACCTTGACTGAAATAAAAAAAGGTAAACAGGATCAAACTTTGAAGTGAGGTGCTTAGGAAATATCCCCACGTGAGGTTAGACTGGGAGGTATGTGTGTGGGGGAGATACTTGAAAAAGGTAATGTCAAACAACAGTATTTCCATACTGTTTTCAAGAAATGTCTGTATTTAAATAAGTCACCAGGAGACAAGTTCAGCTTAAAAAGTTCTTTGCCTTTGTAGTTTCACAGCTTGATCACAACTATTAGCACAATTGAGTCAGACCATTACGTGTGAGTTTTGCAAGCTCAAAATATGAATCCTGGCTAGTCAGAATTTCTATCTCTGTAAATTGGGACTTGATAAAGCAGCTTCTTTTGTACTCAATTTTATCTCACTCGGCTAAAGAGCACTGCTAGCTTATGAAGTATCAGAGGACACCAACATGTATTGGATCCAAATATCTATGGAGCGTCTCAGTCATCCAGGTCACGGTTGTCCCAAAGGAGCTTTTTCAAAAGGCAACTGGAACAAAGGAAGGCCAGTTACCTTTTGAAAAATCACCTTTGAGACACATATTGGAGCCCATCATAAAGAGGAACTGAAAGGAGGTAATTATTTTCCACATTACAAAAATATTTCTCTTAATTAGAAAAAACTCTGTGTAAAATGTCTATCAAAAACTATATGATTTATTCACAATTTTGAACATATTTATAATTTGATGAACTGATGCTTTGGGACACATGCAGAATTCACAGAATATACTATATCAAATATAACAGCACAGAAAACGTGAAACTGCCTCATAACAAATGAATTTATGATGTTATTTAGTCCACTATTGGCTACTTCTATGTCAATAGCTCTCCAGGGTTGCAGATAGAGGAGATATATATTTTCCTGTCGCACATTTCCTGTCATACATTTTCTGATTCTTTTAACTAGAGCTGTCAAACATTGAAGTTGATACTTGGGCCAGTTACTTAATTTGCAAGTTCCATAACTGAATGTATGACTCCTCAAGGAACCACGCAAACCATAAATATTAAGCTTCATTTAGCCAAGTTTTGAAACTCCAGAACTAGTTTTCTGGTCTATTACTATTGAGTTGCCACCGTTATGAGTTCTATGGTTTGGAATTTCCACCTTACTGTAAAGGAAAGGAACTCTAATTGCCAGACTTTACATTAGACACAGCAATAAATCTCCTTTCTAGAAACTAAAATTTATACTCTGTGGTTAACTGCAGAAAGCTACTAAAACTAGTGTTCATTGTGAATATGTTTTCCAAAGGTCTGTTGAATTTTTTTACATACAAGTGGAGTTTTATGCAGGACCATACAGTGAGAAAAATAAACTAAATTTGCACATTTAATTAGCCCATGAGCTATAAAAATGCAAGAGAGTTCAAGAATAAGATGTGGCAAAGCCGATTATGTTTTTATAAAGTAAGTGCATCTAATTAAGAGTTTATTGTTTCGATATTATCTTGAATTAACAACTGTCTTCTTAAAATCTAGCATGAAGAAGCTTTTGTCTATGAATAGGCTAACCCCACTTCTTAGCAGCTAACAGAAATGTTGGCTTCCGTGTATGTGTACTACCTATTCACCCGTGCCTTCAGGTACTCTTGTGTAAGGGTATTTTCTCATTAGTGACTTATAGCAGAGGTGTCAAACTCGATTTCATTGAGGGCCACATCAGGTTTGTGTTTGACTTCAGGAGGCCAGAGTAGGCGTGGCCAGGATGACATAACTTATGTTGAGGGGCACCTGTGGTGGCCTGAGTGCTCTGCCAGCAAAAATGGGCTCCCGAGCTCTGTTTTTGGCTGCAACGGCCTCCTGCAAACCTCTGCCAGTGAAAACAGCTTGGGAAGGTTAGCGGGTGGCCCTCGTGAGCAGAGGCATCGCAGGTCAGTCTTCACTATTTCCAAGGCAGCCCCGCAGGCCAGATTCGGCCCCTGGGCCTTGAGTTTGACACCACTGACATAGCATCTTCCCTAGCATCACTCAGTATTGCAAATCTTGTCCCCCTCACTGTTATTTAGGACAACAAGATTGAATGATGCTAGAAGCTGCTATAAATGGCCAGTAGGAAAGTGATCTAAGCAATATCTTAGATGCTGCTGGATGATTGTGAAATAATAATTATTAATTCAACTCCCTACTGATGGAGTAAGGCCACTGGTTCTTGCAAAATTATACAGACCAAACATGCTTATCAGCATAGTGAAGCAGCCTTTTTCAGTTGTGCTCTTCCAGAAGTGTTGGACTGCAATTGTTAGGATCCCCTGGTAACATGGCCAAGCTGAAAATTCTGGGAATTACATTCTCAATTTAATGGGAAGATGATAGATTGGAGAAGGTTCCTGTAGAAGCTGTGAACATCATCACCTGGCTATAATAATGCATTATTGAATTTGAGAAGAAAAAATAATCTACTTAGACATTTTGTACCTATGCCACCAGGACAATGCATAAATGTAGGAATTCAATTCATTCCTGGTAACCCATTACTATACAACATATTTATTATTACATCCATGTTCTTTCTCAATTACATCTATGTTCTTTTTCAATTACTCAGTAGTTTTAAATTCCTAAAAGGTGAACATTTATTTAAAACCCAGTAAGAGAACATAATGCTTTGTGGTTCAACAATCCAACATGTATCTTTAAAAAAACATCAGTTTACTATAAATTGGAAATTAATTTCATAAGTTGTCTTCTTTTTGCCTGGCTACATTCTTAAACAGTTCAAAATACTATTAAAAATAATTCCTATGGCCAAACCCAGTTCTTTCTATATTAAGCCAGACTTCAAAAAGCAGATAAGGAAGAACAAGGCAGTGTGAAAATCACTCTTAAAATATAGAAAGAAATTTTCAAAATATTTTCCTGATTATATCCAATCCATCAAAGAAACACATTATTTTTTTATTTTGGTTGACTGTTTCAGTAAAACTAAACTGATTTCAGTCAAAGGAACTATATGGATTTTGACTAAAATCTCTTATTTAATCATACTATTTATACTTAGGAAGGAAGTGGAATTTTGGAAAAAATACATTAGCTTTCTAAAAATGCTTTTTGGAAGATGTCTGATTTCTGAAAACAAGTAATTTATCTTCCCAAAGAATAGGCTGTTTTCACATTTGGGACACTTACCCGTTCTAATAACCAGCAAGTAGCAGCCTCTATTTTTTCCATAATATATATTAGCTGAACTTCCAAGTAACTCATCCAATTCACTCTAGGATACTCTTGATGTCTATTCAAATACCTAATATAATATGCTATCTGAACTTATTTAAGAATAGTATTAATGAAGTGCAGGTGCCCCAGTTTTAAGCCATATATGATCTATAGCCAAATGTTATATAATATGAACAAAAGCTGGTGACTCTGTAAGAATTCATCTTCATCCCTACAGCCCACAAGCCATTAAATGTCTGAAGTAATAACTTTTATGTAGATTTTTTTTCGGGATGTAGATGTCAACCAACACATACATATGAGCAAGGGATAATATACATAATTGAGTTAGTATCCTAATCTTGTATATCCATTTTGATCAAGCTGAGGGATCTTCAACATTCTAGTAAAAGTATATAAAGAAAAAAACTTTAGCCCTAGTTTTGTATGGTCTCAGTCAAGTTTCATTATCATACCCCTCCTTTTTTGGAAACTTTATGTGCTGTCAAGTTGTTGTTGACTGTTATCACATATAGTAGATTTTCTCCATTATTTTTCAAAATACTGTACACTATTGAATTTTGATAATAATATTATTGAAAATTGATGGTGAGGCTTCCAATTATTTTGAGCAAGAAACTACAAAAAATGTAGCATTATATCTTAAAATAGCTTTAAAAAAACCCTTAATCAACCAAAGGAAAAAACCTACTACAAAACGAACAACCACAAACGTTCAATCCAGTTCCTTGTGTGACAAAACTTATCCTACTTTTACACCATCAATCCAACCAGTACCATCCTGCCCCCAAATGTTATCTCGGATTCTGAATCACTGGAAGCTGGTCCATCCTTACTCTAAGTCATCAATACTAGCAGAAGCAGCATACATTTCAATAACGGAAAAGACTGAATATGCCATTGACTTAATGCTGAATTTTCTTTTATCTTCAGGCACCTATTTGTTTACTTCCTCTTATTTGGAAAAGCTGGATGGACTATGTTTTTTTTTTCCATTTCAGATGCAAACATTTGAGAGAGAGAAAAAAACTCCTGAATTACCGTCATCCCGTGTTTTTGAAAACTAATCTGGGCAGCTGTGATATAAATAGATTCTGCCCCAGATGAAACTTTGCTGTGATTTATAATTAGCCTGAACCATCACATGCTTTATTTGTACTTTGGGCAAGGGCACCATTAATTATTGCATGGTCGAGGCAGATAGCACTGGAAGTTATAACTAAGCTGTAGGTAAAGAACAAGCAGAAGAAAGCTTAAATATAGCTTGTTTGCAGACATTTTGCTGAATATGCTGGATGCTGTTAAGTCTTGCCTGATGCTTAAAGCTAATCTGTATTTAATTTAACATTGTTTGACTCTTTGAGAATACATATGTGGCATCAGGATGAACGTTAAACTGAGACACACACACCCCAAATCAAGGTCACTCTATGCAATGACTTATTAACTTCCATTTGATAGTAGTCAAATATAGTCATTAAACACATTCTGTTATCATTATTTTGTTATTCTGTAAATATTTTATGTTATACTACTTCCTGTCCTGCATAATTCAGAAACATTTAAGAGGTTAGAATCAAAATGATAGTATAATACAGTTGGAAGGGAGCTTGGAAGTCTTCTAGTTCAACCCCCTGCTCAGGCAGGAAACCCTATACCAGGGGGTGTCAAACTTGCATCATCACAGCATCATCACGTGACGTATCACGACTTTTTCTCCCTTTGCTAAAGTGGGAATGGGTGTGGCTAGCACGTGACGCATCCAGCCCGTGGGCCATGAGTTTGATACTCCTGCCCTATACCATTTTAGACAAATGGTAGTCCAATCTCTTCTTTAAAATCTCCAATGTTGGAGCACCCACATTTCTGGAGGCAAGTCATTCCACTGATTAACTGTCAGAAAATTTCTCCTTAGTTCTAGGATGGTTTCTCCTTGATTAGTTTCCATCCGTTGCTTCTTGTCCTGTTTCAAGTGCTTTGGAGAATAAGTTGATCCCCCTTTTCTTTGTGGCAGCCCATAAAGATTGGAACACTGCTATCATGTCACACACACCCCTAGTTCATTAAATTACACATATTCAGTTCTTGGTATGTTTTAACCTCCAGTCCCCTAATCATCTTTGTTGCTCTTCTCTGCACTCTTTCTATAGTATCAACATTTTCTTTATATCGTGGCAACCAAAACTGGATACAATATTCCAAGTGTATACTAAAGTGGTATTATACCATTACTACCATTATAAAGTAGTAGTAACACTTTATGTGATCTTGATTCTATCCCTCTGTTAATGCAGCCTAGGACTGCATTGGCTTTTTTGGCAGCTGCAGTACACTTCTGGCTCATATTTAATTTAATAATTTAATTGGATATCATGATTTTTGATTGGAGATATATAACCTTTTGAGGTTATCTTCTGTTATCTTGATTTAGGATTAGGATTTAGAGTTTTAGAGCTCAACCCCAAATATTCACAGAACTCTGTAGTTTACATTCCTAGTTCCTGAACAATTTAATTTAATCTAATCTTCTGTAGGACAATAAATTCCATTTTCAGGACTCTGTTAACTAAAGTTTGTAGTCTTTCTATCTATATCCAAGACAGAATCATTAAGGAGAATCTTAGTCTTGCAAATGTCAGAGCTTAAAAAAAAATCAAGAGAAGATTCTTTAATAGTCCAGAAGTTTCCTTTAGAATCAGTTGCATCTTTAGCTACAGCAGTCCCTGGATTCTGTTAATAGAGAATTTCCACCAGTATCAGAAGTAACCAGATGAAGCAATTCATGGTATTTTGTCCCATTTTGACCAGAATCAGGGCAAAGAAGTTGAAAGAACTGTGACATAATCCAAAATTTTAGTTTAATTTACATCCAAATGTAATTAAGCTAATATGTAATTCATTAAAAAAGTTTTCAGATCATTTCTGTGTTAATTTAATCTGAAATAATTCTAAACTGGTGTCTTTCTCCCCTTTGACTTTTTAAGCAGACTCTCTAAATCATGATTCATTTAAACGGATATGTCATGAGCCCCATATTTTATTTTGGGTTGAAAGAATCAGTCTTACTAACAAACTAATTTGTTTGTTTTCACTGCCCTGAATCTGAATGCCTTCATTCACATATAAATTAAAATCATCACATGTATACCTGTGTTAGACAAACCTGAATTAAAAAACAAATTCTTGCAGAAGCTTACCCTGTGCTTCAATACAATTTGTGGACATTTTTCTTTATTTTAACAAGTTTATAAGAAGAAGCATAATTTTATCATCCTTGTAGCACTAGCGATGTAGGCTAGTTCTAACAATGTTGAGAAAGAAAAAATATTGATTCCACATTCCTAATCCAGACAGAAACAATAAATATTTCCATTGATCACTGACTTGATTACTGACTTGAAAACAAACAAGCAAACCTTATTTTGCTTACAGAATGAAATTTCTTGATTCAAAGCTGAAAGCAATTTCAAATACCTCTAATCATTTAACCCATCTTTGCTTAAATATCTTTCAGCAGCAAGTAATTGAGGAACCAAATTAATACATCTTCAAAGAGGAAGATTCAAATGGTAACAATTACCAGCATTCACATGCTTCTTTTTTATCTATAGTCAAGAATCTTAAGTGATGCAGTTCTTTTGATGACTGCTAAAATAATCCTCTTATTAATCTGGTCAAGCTCAAGGTTTCTCTACCATAGAAATAAACATGATTATTTGTTGTTATTAAAGTGAAATATCAAATTGCTTTAAATTATCAGATGTATGAACCAATTCAGTCATCACTGCTCTAGTTTAGATCTAAACATAGAGAGACTAATCACACTGTTCTTCTAAAATCCCAAGGAATGAGGCAATGTCTGTATCTCAACAAGTCAAAGTATATTCAGTACCATGGATAATACACAGCATAGCCTATTTGTGACAGCATTCACTAAGTCTGGGTCCTTACTGTGACCAGGTCTCTACAAATTGACCCAATTTAATCCAGACCCCAACAAGAACTTTTGTGTGCAACATTAACTGTGCATGCACACGTCATCTTTTCCATTGAATGAAATGTTAAACTGATTCAACACTGTTCATATTTCATTTCAAGATCAATTGAAGTTCAGAAGAAATTATTGAAGGCATAGTCCTTTGAGTTCCAAACTGAGGCACTGGCTTGCATAATGGTCTGAGACAAGATGGAGCCTTGAAGAAGAATGGCTTTCTATAGTCTAAATCTAGACCATGCATAAATTTTGAGACATTAATAGAAAATAAATGATAAAAGGCTACAACCTAGTGTTTTGTTTACAAGTACACTCAGCTATCCAGAAGTTTTTTTTTTTTAATGTTAACCGGAATAATAGCTAACAAATACACTTTGGGACGGTAGAGAGAAGGAAATGCATGAAGCAAGTTCATTACTTTGTGTTCAGGTAAGCATATGTTGTTTGTCTGGCCCCTCCATTCCGATAGCCAGCTTGTCAGACTGTGATAATACGCTCTCAAAATTCAAAAAATGCTAATAGCCCCAGTATGTACCAAGTAAGTAGAGGTAAATGGAGTTTGAACCAGTCTTTTGTAATCCAAAATATGTCACATGGTTCTAGAGTTAGAATGAAGGGAAATCCCTATATAAATTGCCTTGAGCTCCACAGAAAAGATGCGATATAAATCAAGCCAATACATTTGAAATTAAAAATATTGTTACTGCTTTTCGTTATATTTGGAGAGATGAATAGACATTAACAACAAAAGGGGAGCTTTAAGGCCAAATGCACAAGGCTTAACAGCAGATTCAATAAGTGTCTGGTGGCATTCCATCTTGATATTCAGCCTCACCAGAACTTACATTAAGCTTCTAGGATTTAAGCGTATTTCATCTACATATTTTAAAAGTTTCTCTTATGATAGAGAAGGCAGTCTGTGCATGTTGAACATTCCAAATAATTGGAAAGATCAAACGTATCTCTATTTCAAATAAATTAATGGGCTGTATTGCCGGTTCTGACATATCTGTTTCTTATTTTTCAATCTCAAATAGGATTTGCTTCTTTGTGCTTATAAGTGTGTTTCCAATAGCTTATATAAATATTTAGATAATTGTGTGTACTTTGAATACATACATTTAATGCCATTTAAAGTGGTCAACCATCTCTGAAAACCTTGTCAAGAAAATTTCACAGACTTGCCCAGGTGGCCTCCAAGAATCGGACATAATGAATGAAAGGGGAAAAGGTTTACATGTACTTTCCCCAAGGTTTAAACTTGTGTGATTTTTTTTTAATTGAAGAGGCACATTGCAAATAGTATGAATTCTGAAGGGTAAATGAATTTCAGATTATATATTCCTTTGCAACACTAATTAGATAGTATCAAAAGGCAGACCAATCCCTCCTATCTCCATTTCCCTGGTTTTTAGGAAGTGGTTCAAAGGTGATATGACTACTTAAAAAGTGTTGATGATGGAACACTAACATTGGTAAACCGATGCCAGCTTTTCCAAAATGCACTGCAGAAAATCTGGAGCAAATATGAAATTGGATGAGATTAGCAAAGCAGTTAAATTATTCTAAGCTAATAACAGACCTGGTCCAGATGGCTCATATACTAAATACTATTATAAAAATGATGTTGCTTAAATGAGGAGGAGATACAAGGCTAACACTTTTCATACAGATCAAGAAATATCTCAGGCCTACACATCTATGGAAGCCATGCCCCTATTTTAGGAAATTGTCCTCTAGCTAACTGTTACTATTTTGCCTTTGGGAAAGACTTTAATTTTTATCACTCAAGTCCATCTTTCCAAAGACTAAATGTAAGTAAATTAAAAATATTCCAATACTAGTAAACAATTGATAGGGGTTTTAAGTTTTTGATTGCTTTTTTAACATGTGAGTCACAGTAATCATTTTGATTTTGAGATTTCTGAATGGGCAAAACAACCCAGTGCCATGTCATAGTATCTTGTGGCTTCCCACCAACCTGAAGTCCTCTATTTATATTGAACTATAGTTGTCATCATCCCCTATCTACCTGATCATTTGGTGTATGTGGGGAATGCTGCTGTCAGCCCTGAAGCCATATTTTGGGAGCATCTTCAGGGCTACCACAGGGAGGCTGGGTAGAGTTGTGGGAATGCAAGGGGGGAGGTAGAGATAGCTGGGGGGATATGTAGCCAAAATAACATTATTTCCCATGGGAGCCAAGGACGTTCTACCAGGCTCTGGACCAAAGCCAGCCGGAGTTGGGACTGTGACCTGATTGGACCATGTGATGGACATGTGACCTGGGGGGCAAGAACTTTGGGTTTTGATTTGAGTGGGTCTTTCAGAGTCAGGTTTTCACCAGCTGTGCCAATATGACATCTGAAATAAAATTATGCTTTGAGAAAACACTAGGCCTCGGAGTTTTGATTGCTTTGGGGTTATTACTTGGAACCCTGACAGCTGAAACAATTTTATTCATTTAATATGTATGGTTCATTCATGCTGGCTAGGGAACCGTCCAGGAGTTGAAGGTTCAATATATCTTTGTGGAGCCAAATAGAATAATGCTAGTAACTGAGAAATAGAGTGGAGAAAGGTTCCTTTTACAAACCCAGGTCAAAGTCTTGCATCTTCCCTTTCATGAAATCCATGATTATCGGATCCCAGCTGAAATGGCCTTTGTGTGCAGTCCTAGGATTCAGTTACACAGAATTGTCTAAGCATTTCTTTCCAGGCTTTTTTTTTTGTTAAAAAAAAGCAACAACAAAATAAACACTTTAACTTAATTATAACTAATTGCTGTGATATTCAAATGCCTAAGAACGCAATATTATTCAATTTATGATACGTCATTAGGCAGTAGGTCTAATCAGTGTGGTGCAGTTCCATTAAGAATGCAGCTTCCCCCAAAAAACACATCAAACAATATGGGCAGGCCATTGACATCTAATGCTTTAGCTTCTTTACACTCATCCTAATGCTAACTTTCTTCTCTTTAATCATGATTTGTATGATATTGGAGAGCCCTCTAGAGAAAAACAAATCACCCGGTGCTTTTTGTTATTCCAAAGTGCTGCAGAATTGAGAAAAGCTTTATTTGCTAATATTTTCATATCAATAGTTTGCATGTAATAAGTTTTTCTACCCTCTGAAGCAAAATGTCAAAAATGTCTCTTGAAGTTAGCTGCTTCAACTATATTATTGGTTAATTATCCCAGTCTTTTTTCAAAAATCCTCAGGTTGGCACATATTCTATTTTCCTTTCTCTCTCATTTTATCCATGCAACAAATTTTGTGCATTGAAGTCCATCGCTGAATGGGAAATCGAACTCAAGGCTTCTTTCTTTTAGTATAAACCCTTAAGCACTGCACCATAATGGTTTCATTCATGAGTAGGCTCTCTAGTTTCCATTGAATATTTTCACACCTACACAACACATAGAAAAAGCACAGTACAAGCACAGGAACAAGGCATCACAGAAACCCAAATAGCAATTCTATCCTTGCCTTTATTTTAGCAGCAGGCCACAATATTTTCATATATAAATTCATACATGGATTCATCCTCCAGTGAGATGTCCCATCATCTGGCAGCAGAACCTTTTTGTATTCTTTCTGTATTCTTCTTAAAACTAAGGATCCCATATTTGTGATCAGAAATGGCAATATTCAAAAAGCAATAGGGAAACATTTGACTCTCCTACAGAAATGTCTCAATAATCTTTGAGATCAGACTTGAAATCAGTTTTGAAACTGAAATAGCTTGCCTACAATATATCAGGTGCTTTGATTCAATTTGCTGCGATGTGAATAGGCACAAATAATATTTTAAAGTCACAATATTCTTGTTAATTAGCCACTAGTACAAAGATGTTCATGAAATAAACATCCGTCTCTTCCCTGTTTTCTCAGCCTCTTTTCCTAGTGCCTCCTCATCAGAACTGTCTATCTTTTCATTTGCCTTTTTACTTTAACTCCAGGACTTTGGTTCTGTTTATTCAGCCTCTTCTTTGCGAGGCCTATGGCTGAAGAATTCCCCAGAGGCCATCTTGTCTTCCCACCACCTCCTGTCTAATACTGCTTTTGATTTATAGCTGTTATTTGATTGGCAGCTTAATCATTATGATGATAGGGGACAGGCCAATAAGGAAAGGGGGAGGAAGGCACCTAGGGGCTTTTAATCTGCTCAAGCAGGCTGTCCTTTCACGCTCTGGTTTTAATCTATAAATTACAGGTAGTTCTTGTTTAGCAGCTACAATTGGGAACAACAACTCTATCGCTAAGTGAAACAGTAGTTCACTGAGAAATCACAAATCTGACTGTACTTTCCTTCTACTCATTCCCCTGCCCTTTGGAATGCTCAGCTAGATGCTGGAATAATTGGCAGGAAGGATTGTTTTGTTTTGTTTACATTAATTGGGGGGTGGAAAAGGGATTACAAAAGAGTAAGCAGGCACATAATGGGGAATATACTGGGCTGTTTGTGAAGCATACTTACTAGAGGCAGCACATTGCTTTCGATGCATTTTCCCCATTGTGTGCTGCTTACTCTCTTGTAATTCCTTCCTTTCCAATCTCTTCACTCTGAGTGGGGAAAAAGAGAAAAATACAGATCCTGCACAGGACAACATGTACTAACTGTAATGGCAGTTGCACAACTCGGGGATTCTACAAAGGTTGTAAATTGGGCATTGGTTATAAAGATTTTTTTCAGCACCACCGTAACTTAAAATGATTACTTAATGAGGCCGTTGGTAAATGAGGACTAGTTGTACTTGAAGGGGAGAGAAATATTTCAAGGCCATCTTAATGGATCATTATTAAAATGTTTAATCTGCTTATTTCTGTCCACAAGGATGGTGCTTTTCTGCTTCCCTTGAATACATTGCCTTTCAAGTTGTAACGGGGAGCACTTTTGATTACTATTCTTTGCAGTTCCTTACAACCCAGAGATGAATGTGCAAGGAATGGAGAAGCAAGCATGAGTCCTTGTGAAGGTGTTCTGATTGTTTTTGTTTTCCAAAAACTGGTCAGTTCCATTTGACAATTATAGCTGACACATTCAGTTTTCTTTTTTAGAATAAATAGCAAAGTTCCCAGTTATGTAGTCAGCAGGGTGGCTTCATTTATCGAGTTCTGAAATGATATTGTGAAGAGGCCGGAAGCACAGAGCAAATTAGTGAAATATTATGTAATCAATTATGGTGGATTGGAAATGGATCTTGTGAAACATTATGGTGGCCAAAGTCAGGGCTCTGCATGGGCAAAATCTCCAGTTTAAATTCCCACAGCTCACTTTCAAAATATAAGACTACAGGCAGGACTGATGGTAAACATCAGTGTCTGAGACTTTGAGAATATGATAGGCAAGTAAGAGAAGGATTTATTGAGTTACACTCTTTGTTGGTGTATTTATTTATATATGCTGAGAAGACAATATAACTCCAATCCATAACTTTGGGGATGTAAGAGAAATCTAAAGGTCATGACTATTTTGCTTACTGTTCCATTTTCTCCTCTTGGTTGTTTCCAGTGCAATACAAGAGAAGCGATGTCTGCCAATTTTTGGAATGTTGGATAAACAATCACTCAGATGACCCATATTGGTAAAAATGACTAAATGCAATTGAAACAGTGTGGCAATAACTGTGAATGGAACAAAATCTATTAATTCATTCATTGATCTGAGCGATACCAAATCAAGACATCAAGGTAGAGTATATAACTAACCCTTAGTCAGTTTGCTTGCAATTTGATTAATACAGTATAAATTGTACTGAGCACAAACTAAGGCTAAGACTACAACATGATCAAAATCCCAAACCATTTTCCAGAAGGAAGCAAATACAAGTTGCTCCATTAGCCCCAGGATACACCCAAATTACTACTTGATGGCAATTGCTCCCAGTTTAAGAACTACTGATCTAAGTGTGAACCTAACACATTTGATGTAAGCATGTTTTTTAAGAATATTTGGAAAAAAAAGGGAAGGATGGAAGGATGGAAGGAAGGAAGGAAGATCAAAACTGGTATAGTAACTAGGTGTATGACAGAACTATGATTCAGAACAACCCTGCTGAGAACATGCATTATTTAAACAAATCACTCTTTCTGCCTCTCAAGACTAAGGCTTTTATAAGGATTTTTCAAATAAATAATGCTCATGAGAGTCTGTTTGCTATAATGGTTAAAGTTACCAGTTTAGATACACTACCAAGAGATTGTGAATTCTAATCCTGCCTTATGTACAGAAATCAGCAGAATGTCCTTTAGGCAAGTCACCCTCACCAGGAGTCAAGACTGACTTTAAGACACAGAAAACAGTAAATAAAAGAATTCAAAAGAACTGTGAAAAAAAAGATATTTACATAGTTTTATTACTCAGTTTTCAGATATAAGAAATCAAGCATGTACACATGCACAATTAAATTCAAATCTAACTTGAAAAGTTGCTTTTTGAAGCTCTGTTTATTTGGCATAAAAATAATCAACAATAAAGATTCTTTAGAATCCAAACAAGTAACTAAATTGTGCATGAATCAACCAAGATTTACAGCTGACAGCATGCTTGTCAAAATGTTTGTCTCTGTGTAAAATTCTTGCCACCATTCTCCTTGCCTGCAGGATAATGCAAATGTAAAAGCTATTAAGCCTCCATGAATGCACAAATAAATATTCTGCATGGTTAACATTTCATAGCAGTCTATTTAATACTCAGGAGAGCTTGTTGGGAAAAGGCTTGCCTGATTCTGTATTATTTCCTGCTCTTGGCTTTTGGCTGCACTTTCTCTTCTCTTGGGCAGGACCACAGCTTTGCACTCTGTTTGAGACCTGACCTGCAAAAAATTAAAAATATCTTTTGAAAACCAATCAGATGCCCAGCCCTTTGCACAATTCCTCAGAACAAGGAAATGATATCATCTTTCAGCAAGGTAGAGATACAATTGGCATTTGTTTTTGTGATTGTCATTATGCTGTTTCTATTGCAGGATAATATCCCCCATCATTATTGCATTAATATTATTTAACATATTAAACAAATTTATATAACTGCCCAATTCACACACAGTAATTCCAGGAAGTGTCCATATTAAAAGCCCACCATTAAAAATTCACAATTTAATATCCACTCATTCCCACTGGTGACAACAGAATCAAACAAGCCACATGAACAGCTATGGATGGGGCCCCGAGGCCCACTGACAAAACCATATCTTCAAAGCCTTGCAGAAAAGCAACAAGATGGGGACCAATTACGTCTTTGTGGGGAAGAATATTCCACAGGGATGGAACCATCAGAGAGAAGGCCCTTTTCCTAGGTCCCACCAGATGTAGTTCCTTGATGGTTGGACCCACCCTGCTCTGGTGGGCCAGATATATGTAATTGGGGAGAGGCAGTCATTAGGCATCCCCCTGACCCACAATATTGGTCCATGTGATAGCACAAATATCTTCAGAAAACACAAATCCAGGGCAGAAGCAAATGCCACAACCCATGGCCAAAGGGATGCCATAATAGGGGGCCTTCCTTTGGGTGATCTTTTGGTAGCACCCAAATTCCATGCTGAAATTAACAGGGAGATAAAGCATCATGTAGAAAACCCCCATAAAGGAAGTTATATATCTTATGCATACCTATGTAAAGGAAGACATATATCTTATGAATAGAAAAACACATGTACAGACAAAATGCCCATTTAAAAACAAATCTGTTTCAACTCTAGATAAAAAGACATTTGTTTAACTACAAATAAGGAGACATCTGCTTTAGCATTAAGATAAGGAAATATTTGTAAAAAGCTGACATATTCCATTGAAATGATCTGCTAAATCTCCACACTAGAAAACCCTATAAAAAGGAAGGTGAGGGGCAGTTCTTTGATGCACCCATCTAAAGTTACTCAAAACCTTTGGACTGTATAAAAATATTTTTTTTATTCTCCAGAGATCATCTGGTATGTTTCCTTGGAATCCTAGTTTGACACGACTGTGGAAAAAGAAGGGGTCTAATCCTTCTGACAATGACAAAAGGCTTCAATTTCTTCAACCATCACATATCAATTATTATCTTTCTTTGGTTCTCTACACCAAATTCTGTTTGCTTTTCTGAGAGCTCTCTTGAACATAATCTATTTTAGGTAATAAAGTAGGGAAAACATGCTGAAAACAGCTCCTGGAATTCTTTTTCAAACTTTTTACCATCAGTGACTCTAGGAGTGCCTAAACTCTCTTATGCATAATGAAATAGCATGTTGCATCTCTGTATGTGTTTCTGCTTTTTTGCCGTGTTTATATGTGAAAGTGTGTGATGGGAAATAAAGGATAGGCTGCCTATGCTCCAGTCTGAGTTACATGACCAGGAAAGCATCTGTGAATGAAAGAATCATTAATTCAACCATATCTCCCATAATATGGATTGATTTTTTTCCCTGGATTTTCCCCCTGCAGCCATCAGCTTGATCAGGACCATTTTCAAACTCAAATTTTCTTGTGCATGCTTCTCCCATCATTTGAAATTTAACCCTGTTCTGTTTCAAAGAATTGTTATGCTGATGGCCAAGTGAACATAGCCCTTTTGCCCAATTGAATTGAAAAGAATAATAAACAGGGAAAGAGTTTCTCTCAACCACAAAAAGGTTATCAATTCCCATTATATGTGTTGCATAATCTCAACTAATTGTTTTTTTTTAATAAACAGAATTAAGGAACTTGTTATTTAGTGATATTTTTTGACCAAGTCTCATATTAACTGCAACCCATCTATTGCATTGTGGAAATATTATACTAAATTGGTAAAAATAGGTTTCCTATCCAGGATAAAGAAACTACTATTTTTAAAAAAATAAAAATAAAAGTACAGCCACAGCTGTGAACTAATACCTCTGAAGAGTAGTATTAGTAACTGTCCTTGAAAAATGTCTATGGAGATTCTTGGTCATCCAGATCATAGTTGTCTCAAAGGTGCTTTTTCAAAAGGCAACTGGAGGTGGAGGGGAG
>JANHFL010008641.1:0-11684 GCA_032468155.1 Oxyrhabdium leporinum
AATATAAAGATGGTTTATAATTATGAATATGCCAATATAAGTAACAGAACTGTAAATAAGCTAAGCTAATATAAAGAGAAAACTAGTTAAAACTATATGTATCAATATTTTTGCCTGCCCTTTTTTTCTGTTCTTTTGCTGATGAAACTGCCTTGAGAGCAAACGTCCTGCGGCGAAGGCGGAATGCTGTGGCAGCGCCGAGGCAACTGCGGGGGCGCTTCGCTCCCCACTCACGCTCCGGCCATCCCCACAAGCGCTTTGGCCGGCTGTGCCGCCCCGCCGCCCCCCACCCCGCTTGCCGGGAGTGATGTGGAGTTGGCCACGCCCACTCAGTCGCATGACACCCCCCCCCAGCCGGTGATTAGGGAGAACCGGTGGTTCGATTGCTCGAATCCCACCGCTGCCGCCCTCCCCATCTGGCCCCATCCCGTGCATCCCGTGTCTCTGCGGCCGGCGGGCGGGTCCCCTGCCGCTCACTTGGCCCGGCCCTGCGGGGCCCCATCCGACACCCCGAGTTCTTACTCCAAGCTGCGGGCGCAGCGGCCACCCCGGCCCCTCCCCCCATTCGATGCGGAGCCTCCACTCGCAAGAGCAGTCCACCGCCAAGGGCGCCCTGCTGCTGAGCCTCAGCCAGCGGCTGGGACTGGCGGTCCTGCAACCCGAGGAACTCGCGGGGGCTCCCCAAGCGAAGGCAGCCGAGAGAAGACTTGAGCAGAGTCTCCCCCGCACCATCGCCCGGGCAGGTGTTTTTTTTTTGGGGGTGGGTGGGGTGCTTTTCCAAAGGGGGCCGGGGGGGCAAAGCAGGAAGTGCTTCTCGAGACGGCCTCTCTAGGACTGGGGGTGCGCTCCTCTCTGCCCCCCACCGCTGCCCGGCGGAGACCGGTGGCGGCCGCTGTCTAGTGCTGAAGTCCCGGCCGCCGCCTGTGCGGAAGCCGTGGAACCCTTCAATCTCGGCTCTCCCGCGTGGGCAGCGATCTGGCCGCGCTTCTCAGGCCTTCCCTGCCCAACACCAGGGGATCCCGGTCCATCCCTTCCCCGGATCCCTCTTTTCCCAGCACGGCGGGGGGTCCAGGCAGCCCCGGGGAATAAGCGGGCTCTTGGCGAGGCCTCCCCTGGGGCGGTTGCGTCCCCTTTCCACGCCAGCCCTGCGAGGGAGGCTCCTCGCCCTGAGCTGCCCCTCGCCCCCACTGGGGAGGAAGGCCCGGGGAAGCGGCGTTCGCTCCACGGGGAGTTTGGCCGCCTTCTTGACTCTTTTGACCCCCGGGAGCGTCGGGGGGCCCCGAGGGAATCCTGGGCAGCTCCCCCGCGGGGGTCCAGTTTCCGGCGAGCGAGAGGGAAGCCCCGCGGCGGCCGTGGGCAGAGCGTGGCCGGCTTCCCCCTGCCCGCGTGCCGTGGAAAGGCCCGCCAGACAGACCCCCCGAGAACCCCGCGGAGGGCAGCGGCCGGGCAGGAGGGGCGGCTCAGCGCTCCCCGAGGGGCCTCCCACCGCGGCGAGGGCCAGGACCGCTTCCCCCCCTCCGAGCCAGGAAACGAAAGCGAAAGCCCCACTGCCCCTGGCGTCCACTGCGCAGGCGCAGAGGCCGCTCTTAGCCTCCCAGGCGGCTGCCTTTCGGTGCGAGGCGAAGCGGCCCCCTCCGCCCAGGCTCGTGGGGGGGGCTGCTCCCCGCCCTTTGCCCGATAGATCGGAGACCCTTCGGAGGGGGGCTGTGCTGGCTGAGGGGCCGAAGGAGCTTTGCAGGCGAGGTCAGCTCTCCCCCCCCAAGAAATGACGCCCCCACTCCCGCTGAAGGGCCCCCAGGCGATAAGGCGGCCCCCTCGAAGTGGGAGGGTCCGGACCGGATTTTTCTCTTGTTCCCGACAGGTTCCGGGAGGCTGGAGGGGGGAAGGCCTCAGTGCTAGAGGAGGGCTCAGGAGTGCAAAGGGGTTCTATGGGGCTGAAGACTTGCTTATTCACAAGGCCAGGACCCTCGGAGAGCCCTGGGCTGGCCGGGCCGAGCTTGAGGGAACAGAAGAGCGGATGGATGCCCAAAGAGGCCGCCCCAGACCCCCAGCGGGCTTCCCTCGCCCTCTTCTCCAGCCACTGGGCAGCCTGTCCCCTCTCGCCCCCTTGCTTGGCCAGGTCTCTGCCCCGCTGCCCCCAGGACAGGGGGTATGCCTCCGGACTAATTGGAGGGGGGCTTCAGAGCATGTTCCCTGCAGGAGGGGAGGGGCCGAGAAATGCGCCCCCGCCGAGAAGGAGCCGAGCGAGGAGAGCAGCTTTCCCTTCCAGGTTCAGCAAAGGGGGAAACCGAAGCGAGGAGCGACCTCGGGGAAGGCGGCGGCCTTGGGACAGCTGGGCCAGGCCGCCGCCCGCCACCTGGACTTCTTCCAGCAGCCGGTGGGCCGGGCCTGTCCTGTGGGTTGTTCCCCGGTGCAGAGCCAAGGTGGAGCCCGGTCACGCCTGCCCCAACCGGCCCCTGGCCGACATCCTCTGCCATTTGAAGGGGCTTCGGCTGTCGGAGGGAGCCCAGGAGGACAGCAGCGGCCGGCCGCCGGTTCTGCCGGGAACACGGGCAGCCCCTGCAGACCTTCTGCTCCAGCGAGAAGAGCCTCCTCTGCCCCAGCTGCCGGGTGTGTGTGTGTGTCACCGGAGTCACCCCCTCCTCTCTCTGCCCGAGGCGGCCCAGGAGGCCAGACTTTCCAAAAGGAGGCAGCTGGGCAGCCCCAAACTGCATGGGGCCCTCCATCAGGAGACCGCGAGACAGACAGACTCCAGTTGCTCGCCTCCTCATGGCCCCCTGCCCCCCCCCCAAGCAGGGCCTCTCCTTGAGTGTGGCATGGAGGTCCCTGTGGCCCCCCCTCTGGGTGGGAGCGCTGCCATTGTGGACCCAGGAATGGCACCCTCTCCTCCCTGCGCAGGACGTGCTGGATGTCCTCTTGGAGCCCCTGAGGAAGAAAGGGCAGAAGCTGCTTCAGCAGAGCCAGGCAGAAGAGCAGAGCCGGCAGGAGTGCCAGATGGCTCTCTCTTGGGGAGGGGGCAGGCAGCCCCCCCCCCAGGGATGCTGGTTCTGCGGCTGGGAAATCTCCCCCCTCCCTCTGAGTCCCCTCTCCTCTGCTCCCCCGCAGAAGCAATTTGGCGCCAAGAAGCAGAAGGTGTGCCTGGCGCTGGAGTCCCTGTAGGAGCTGCTCCGGGAGACGCAGCCGGTCTGCCTGAGCAGGAGGAGAAGATGGAGGCTGAGTGGGTCTCCCTGGCCCAGGTCTCCGGAGAAGAAGTGCTGCCAACATTTTTGCAGGGGGGGGGGCTCTTGCTGGCCTCGAGGGGGGGAAGCAGATGTTTTTTTTGGGGGGGGGGGAACGACCGGCCACCCTTGCAAGGGCTGGGACCCATTTCTCTGTTCTCCTCTTTCAAGACATCCAGGACACAGAAGACAGGGAGGCTCCATCTTGCCCTTCCCCACCCTTGTCTTTGTGGGTCAGTTTGTGCTCAGAATTTCTTTCTTTTTCTTTCTTTTTAAATAACTTTATTTTTTTATTTTTAGTTTTACAAACGTATTATCGTGTGGACAGTGTGGTACCTGAGTATCATACTTTTTAATACAAATAAATTAATATTAATTGTATTTGTATCATTTAACAATTCTAATAATACACATCTTTATAATGAATCATCTTTCATTGTTTAATTATTCAGTGTTTCAATATGTTTTCATACCAATTTTAAATTTCATACCTTCACTGTAAATAAAATATCAATCATATCTATTACATTTAACCAGCTTAGATAATTCTAATGTTAATACAAATACTTATATATTAAGATCTTCCATTATTGCTTATTCAACTTGTCAATCACCATATTTTATCTAATACAGCTAAGCTATTTATTAATCGTATTTGTTACCTTTTACAATCATATGCATATTCATGCTGAATTATCATCTTCCATTATTTAATAATTCTATATATTATTTGTGCCGATCACCATATTGCTTATTCAACTTATTGAATAAAAATGATTTTATATCAATCCCCATGTTCTGCATATCATACATTTTAATACAAAGGATATTATTAATCATCTTTATTACATTTAGCAAATATGCACTCCTTCATATTGAATTGTAATTTAGTTATACCATCATTCAAATTTTAATTTCCCCATTTGCTATTACTTCTCCTTATTGTATAGGACTATGCGTTTTATTAATCCCCCTTTCTCTAAATCCCATCCCTCTATTTCTTTTTTGTTGTGTCCCTCCTATATTAAACATCTTCCCTTTTCTAACCATCATCTCGTACCCGCCTTAAAGCTTTAATTATTCGTTTCTTAGCTTGTCTCCCATATTCCTCTCTTGGATCTTTATTTCTATCTGCTTCCATATCTTGATTGTCCATTTTAAGCTTTTCTCTCTTTTCTACCTTTTTCCATTGTTTGGTTTGCAAGATATCTACTCTCACCCAGTTCCAAGAACTGTTCACCTATTTCACTCCAGCACATTCTTAGATCTTTTTCGGTTGTCCCAACTTCGTAGCGGCCATCTTAGACCGCCTCTTCTCTTTGTTGTGGCATAGAGGGAAATACCCTGAGGGTTGACCAGGAGATTGCAATCTCTCCTGTGACCACACCGAGCGCCCCTCCTTAGCTTCGCCGCCCCTCCAAGGCGACTTTTGGCTCCTTATGGAACCCACAAACAAGGAGAAGCCAGCACAGAAACGGAGCTCTCCATTTCTGTGTCTGGTGTCATCGCAATGTCAGCCGGATGTCCTTTTGTCTTCTATCTCTGATGGGATGGTAGAAGCAATAGAAGAAAGGTGGCCCCTCAAGTACCCTGGCCGTGGATGTGTAGCAGCTTTAACTGCATCCAGAAGCCTACTGAGAGCCAGTGCATTGTTATATGAATCTGGGTCCTCATTTTATCTACCTTGGAAGGATGGAAGGCTAAATCAACCTTGAGCCTCCATTAGGATCAAACTCCTAGCTTTGGGCAGAGTTCACCTGCAATACTGCACTCTTAACCATTGCACCACCAGGGCTGATAGAATGGATATACTGTAGTGTCTCTGGTACTTTATAGTCTAATGCTGTACAGCATAGTGATTCATATATTCACTTTCTGGATGTATTGTCTTTCTGTAGGTGTATAAAAGTCTTTGGCGTACTTAATTGTCAAATACTAAAAAAGAAGTGAAAGATGTAATAAGTAACAGTCTTGCTAATAACAAGCCTCATTCAATGAATTTATGAGTTAGCTTATTTAAAATTGAAAATCTCAATTGGCACATAGATTTTAATTCATAGAATTGTTTTACCTTTTTACCAAAAGTGAACAGTTGCATATGGTTTATTTCTTTTATTAATCATAGTTTAATTCACATTGACTTAACTGATTTTACTGTCATTATTTATGCAAGATATTTAGTGACATTAAACTTGAAGCTATGGAATTATAGGATTAAATTTAGATTTCAAAATTTTACAGATGTTATATGGTATAATCCTATAGATGTCTATTCAACAGTAAGCTCTGATGTAAGAGTGTATAGGGCAGTGGCCAGGGAAATATAACTAAATACTCAGGCATCAAATTGATAAGACAAAACCAAGGTCTATATTTTCTCTTTATAGAAAAAGCTGAACATAGCTAGCAACTGAATATGAGTATGTCAGAAAGAACAAGGGCAAAAAGTAGATTGACTCAGTTTACCTAAGAACGTGACATGCTAGATCTAGAATGTAGTGATTAGAAATGAGAGTAATTAGTTGCAGGAAATGATCTTAACATTTTACCTATGAACTAGTGAGAAAGATACTCTCCCAAGAAGATTTATTAAGTTCCTTTTAAATTGCCAGACCTTTATGTTCTTGATTCCTAGACATGTTTATATTAAATATCATAGCTTATTAGAAATCATAAAGCTATCTAGATGTGATTTGGTTGTAAATAAAAGTAAAAATTAAAGAAGTGTGACAAACAAATGACTAAAGCAGCTGTTGCAATATTATTAAATAGTTTAAGTGTGAAATTTGCAAGACACTTTAGTCAGCTGCTTTGCATAGTTGGGTGTAAGTATCCTGGTTTTAAAATACCTTATTAGTTTGAAATATTTTATAACTAAGCAAAATTAAATTAGGTACAAACCTCTGAATTCTGAACTATTCCTATTAACTATAGATAATCCTGAATGTACACTGCACTTCATCTTTATTGCTAGAACATAAAGCTTATTTTGGTGGCTAAGACGATTATATGTGATCTGAGAGACATCGATTGATTATACTTTGACAGTCCTTTGTGTGTGTGTGTGTAATAATTTTCTGTCTTTAATTATGCCACAAGAACAACCCAGGTTAATATTAAATGTGGGAAGTTTAAAAACCATAAATAGTCAATTATATGTTAATGTTTATACATTAATGCTTAGTCAGAAAATCCATACAGAATTCAGCATATATTTAAGAATACAAAATTGTATCCCATTCCACTAATGCAGGGAAGTGAGGATGGTTGAGCTGGGGCATGCTGCTTTGTGTCATGCTGTTTGGGCTTCCTGCTGTTTGGCACTTTCCTATCCCCCTGCAGCATCCTTGTGCTCCATAGGTTGGACTCCCCCCACTTAATGACCCCTGTGTGGAGTTACATTCACAACTAGAAGTGCTGGGATTTCAGTCTCTAAGCAATGCGGTCATGTGACATTTCACTTTATGGTTGCATCCTTTAGCAAAAGAATTTCAGGTCCCAATTGTTGTTGTAAGTCGGGGACTACTTGTACTGCTTTAAAATGGCCAACTTTACCACAGTATGGTGATAATGGATTTTCTGGAATTATGGTATTCTATATATAAAATACAGGCTGCATAAAAATATGTTTATTAAAACTTTTGGAAGAATATATAAATAATAAAATATTTTGAGAAATGTTTTATTTTTATTTATGTATCAAATTTATTTGCTGCCCTGTCACATGACTGTGGCCAATTTACAAGCTGATAAAATGATATTATAAAAGATTGAAACAGTAAGACAAATACATTAAAGTTAACAAAGAAATAGCTAAGATAGTGGGAGGTATACAACAGAGTGGTTGAGGCGGGCCCCAGGCCACCTCAGCAAAAATTTCTGAACAGAGAAGCTTATATAAATATCAAATTTTTAAGTGACACATTAAAGCATGATGTAAACCTTATAAAAAGAATAAGGTTCTAAGTCTGCTCTGGTTGGGGTTTCAGACAAGCAGAGCAAGGTACATACATTTTCAGTAATATTAAGCTTTGGATATAAATAGTATCTTTTCTTGGAAAATCTTACAAGTACACAAACATCTTCAGCATTTTAGAGAGTAAAACTTTACTTCTTTTTTTTCTTTGTTACCCAAAACTAGTATGGTGGCACAACTATTAAAATACTTAATATAGAAGTCTTACTGCAAGGTTTCAGCTGGGCACCTTACAGCCTGTCTTTGTATATTCTTTTTTCTGTCAAGGTCTTCTTTATTTTGTTTGACTGCTCATAATATTAATAAGCATTTGGATTATTTATATACTTGGGTTTAATTTATATGGCCAAGCATGGGGAATCTTAATAAGTTTCAAAGGAAATTGGCAAATTACTCTAGTACAGTAGTTGCATTCTTTCTCTCTCTCTCTCTTCCTCTCTTCCTCTCTCCCTCTCCCTCCCTCTCTCTTCCTCTTCCTCTCTCTCTCTCTCCCTCTCTCTCTCCCCCCCTCTCTCTGTCATGTACACACACACACACATACTTTTTTCATGAATTTTATTTTAAAATACAATTACCACTTTTTAAAAATGCTGACTTAAAAGAAAATATTTTTAGAATGAATTATTATGATGTCATGTTAAGCATGGCTAGTTACATAACCGGTGCCTTTTATGTGTTTTGGACTAAAATTCCATCATTAGATGCCACAAAACACGGTATAAATCCTGAATGGCAAAATGTTTTCATTCATCATGAGAATGAATTGTAATAAGGTTTTATCTATAACAGAAGGTTACGCGAAGTGAATGCCAGAAAAATCTTTATTAGATGATGCCAAATACTTACACAAAGAGTGTGGCATGACCAGGATTATTAATATAATGAATCAGACTAATTATGGTAAGCTTGAAAGAAGCTTGTTTCAGCAAAGCATACTTGAAATTGAACACAGTGGGTAAAATTTGAGAAAAATACAAAGTATGATTTAGGTGACCTTGAAGAAAATATTTACATGTATCTTCTCAGAGCTGGGTTCCAAGGTAAATGTAGCTGCAGGTTTGTTGCAGTTTAGTCTGTAGAAATGAGTTTCCATCTTATTCCAAATTATGTTAAAAATAGTAGAAAGACAAGAAATGCTTTTTCTGAACTTTTAGGCACTGGTAGACATTGTCACGATGTCTCATATATAAAAATAGAAATTGGCAATTCACAACATCTCAACCTAACCTGTGATACAGTAATTTGCAGATGTGGTCTTTTTAAAGTTATGTTATAGACCAATTTGGTTCTGAAATTCTGCTTTTTCCAGTAATTAGATAGAATTTAAATGGCTATGACAACTGCCAGCTTTTTTTGATTTGATTTTCATACATGGTAGAAAATCATATGCAATAAAATGTTTTGAGAATAAATAGCAGTTATATCTCCATATTAGCACTAAAAGGGCAATGATTTTATTCTACTTTTTTAAACTTTTTCACACACAAAAGCTTAGTAATTTGGAAAATATTATAAAATACCCAAAATAATCTCCCTTTCTTAAACATTTAATAGAACATAAGAAATAAATACAGTTGAAAACAAGCAATATTAAATTCATGCCAGTAGGTTTACAGAAGCTGAAAATCAGCGTGGTTACTGGAATTGAAAAAGGCATTCTGCAATATTTTCTGCAGTTTTCAAAAGATAATGAAAGTTTAAATATTCTCAATAAAACCTTACAGTAATAGAAAAACTCAAATTGGTTTTGTTATAAAATATGTTCTAAAAATATATGTTAATCATCTGAGGGATAAAATCTCTCAGATGCACATTGTGTTGTACTCTGCCCTTGAAGCAGGGCCAATAAAAGTTCAAAATAGTGAAATAGACACTTCAGGATTGCAGAAACGCTACTTTATTGTTGCAGAGTATTTTAAGAAAATCTTGAAAACCTGCCTAAGTTTATTTCTGTCCCATCTTATCCTAAACCAAACCAGGGCAGCAATATTTTGAATTTCTTCCTCATGCTTCCTTCAGTCTCCAGACAGTGTAATCTCTTGTCCTTAATGTATCTCTCTCATTTTCCCCAAGGTCAACTCTTAATTCCCTTCATAAGATGTCAACTCCTATCACTCCAAATCTGCTTGCTAAGGAAGTAAGAAATGAAGCTGTAAGAATTTGTAGGAAAACCAGTTGGTGCCAAAATTTTACTCCTGGGGAAGCCGACCAGCTTCTGATGGGATGGTATATGCTCACCTGTTCTGAGAAGCATATGCTTCACCTCTCCAGATCATGCTTGGTACAGATAGCCCCCAAGGGCAGGAGACCAGGCTTTTCATCCTTCTGAGTAGGCCTCGGAGCTACCTGCTGCTGAGCAATACTGGCTGCTAGGTAATTGTCACGGAGGTGGCTGAATAAGAACATATTCACTAGAGTTGAGAGCTTAATTCTGTGCTCTCTTGCTGGATCACAAGAGGGCCCCCAGTCTGGATCTGGCCCTGGTCCCAGGCTTTCCATACGAATTACACATGACATGCAGTATGGACTTCTTCCTTGTTCTCCAGAAATTAGAACTCCGTAAATGCTGCCCACCTCTGCCCACCCACTTTTTAATCCTTCTGGTCAACCAAAATTGACGAGATTGCTCCTATATCTCAACAGTACTCAGACAAAATATCTAAGCTCTTATGTAATAAATATGTTTAGTTTGTCAAGTAATCCCAGCCCCAGTATCTATTCCCCATCCTGAATCAAATCTGAATGGTAAATGGCCCCAAGGCTGCATATCCTTATTTTTTATTTCATGCCTTCCCTAGGAACTAAAGTTCTATATATGCTGGGAGTTTTTTCTGTTTTCATAGATTTAGTAGTATTTATTTTTTCCCTAAGAGATAAAGATATAACTAAACAGCCTGATCATATGCAGACACTAGAAAAACTGTACTTAGAAATGATTTTTTTCCCTTAAAAACTGTAATATTTTGACTCAGTATAAAGTCAAGAATAAAAATGTTTATTATTTTATGTTTTAACCTGAACATTTTTGATAATACATATGACACTATTCTGTTGTTGTTTTTTCAAGCAAGAGGCAAATAATTTCCTAGATCTTTTTCCTCATCTCTGTATCCTCAATATATAATTCAGTAAATATTCTGTATCGAATGCATGAAGGATATTACCCTTCAGTTCAGTAAATTTCGTGTAATTCTACAATAGATTGTCTCAAAAGTTTCTGTTCAGCTCAACATGGTTCTGGTAGTTTGCACAGGAAGAAAAAGTACAATAAGTAAAGATAGCACATTTAATATTGATCCGGGGTCTCCAACCTTGGCAGCTTTAAGACTTGTGGACTTCAACTCCCAGAATTCCCCAGCCAGAAAGTTACAGAAAGTTAAAAAGAAAGGTACCAGGCACAGCTTTATGATAAGGGATTCCAGAGTAAAAGAGTCCATAAGGTATGACCTATCTGCCGATATTCATAGGTGGTGCATATCCATCTTATAGGGACAGTCCCTAACGTTCTCTGGGACAAAGTTATATACAGTTTTATAGCCAAAATTAGCACCAGGTATGAGGCTTGAAAGCCCTCTGGCAGCCAGTGCAGTGTTCAGGTGTAATATAAGCAATAGTTCTCGGCTGCCTATTTGGAGGCCAGTTTCAGTGCCAACTGTAGTTTCAAAATTATTTTGAAAAGTAGTCCCAGGTACAGATGTTGAAATATTGTGGCTGGATGTATCAGTCTCACATGCTATTCTGCATTCTCCCATGCTATTCTGCAGGAATCACAGCCCACAGACCCATGAATTGCAGATCTGCACTTTTAGACGGAGAACAATCCATCTAGGGCCAATGCTAAGATCATCTCAAGAGTATTTTTTAAAAAGTATTTATTTTTATTTTTTTAATTTTTTATATCACCTAACTCCTGGGTAATTAGGATTATTCTGATGAACAATCTATTTTGTAGGTTTCTATAAGTACAAATAACAGTTTCTGAAAGTTTCATAAGAGATCACAATCCAAGAAGCTTCTAACTCCAAGTCTTCTAACTCCAAGTGAATATGAATATTTTTTTCTGCAAAGAATCTGGCAAACATGTCCTAGCAGCTAGTTAAAGAATTTAATTCAGTTGCTTTTCTGCAGAGTGGATCAATTTATCCTAAACAAAATTCCTGGATGAGAATTTGTGGATACAATAGGGGTGGAGAAATAAATATACTTATGGGTTCATACTTGCAATTGGACAGATTCATTCCTTGTTTTTCACCACCATTACTTAGATGTCTATTGCTGAGTCATTTCTCTGAGATTTTTGGTAAACCAACAGTCATACACAACAATTTTTATGCCAGTGATGTAAAGTGGTCAGATTGAGTGAGAAATAATATATTTAACAATCTGCTGCTTATCCTTCGGATACATAATGAAAAAGGTTGACTCAGCCTTCCATCCTTCCGAGGTAGGTAAAATGAGGACCCGGATTGTGGGGGCAATATTCTGAGGTA
>JANHFL010008642.1:0-19161 GCA_032468155.1 Oxyrhabdium leporinum
GGATCTTTGATTCTCTTTTGGGTGTGGAAAAACCTGGGCCTTCAGATTCAGGTTTTTCCCAGATGTGCCAACATGGTCTCTTTAATAAACTCTTACTTAGATGAACTCTTATCTAGTGCTGAGTGATTTATTGGAACTTGGGTGGAACGCTGACACCACCATTGGCAGCTGAACTAATATGAGGAAAAGAACTGGAAAGTTCACTATGAGCAGTAGCTGAGAAGCAATTGGGAGATCTAGTGCATGAGCTAAAAGATGGTAGAAGAGAGAGAGGAGTTAAATGGGTTGAAATCCTGACCCAAGCAATCATCTATATAAAACACAAATAGAGCACATTTTGGCAGTGGAGTAGGAGAATTGTTAGTTTTCTGGACTACTCAGCCAATAGCTGAGAATTGTATTAGTCAGTATCCAGTTCATATTTCTGTATGTTGGTTCTAAAGATTTAAGTACATTCTCCAGAAGTGTTCATAATTAGAGGCAGGATATATAACATATATAAATAAATATATATTTATTCTTGGATACTCCAGGAGGGAGAGAAGTCCCCCTTAGAGTTCCAACTGCTAGTCGAGGGTTTGGCAGGAGGCAGATGAGAATAAAATCTCTGTTGACTGGAAGAGATTCTGCATGAAAAATCCCTGTGGGAAAGTCGCTATTGAATTTGGCTCCTGAGTAACAGCAGGTGCAACAAGAAAGTTAAATTACATATAGCAAAGAGCTTGACTAGTGACAAGGTATGGATTGTTAGAATGTCAGAACTTCTGATTTTACCTGATAGGAAGTTGCGAACCTGGCGGATGAACTGCTGAGTGCGCTGGATGTCTGCCTCTATCTGTGTCCTGATGGTGCTCATTTGATTCCTCAGGTTTTGGGCATTTGTCTGAATCTTGCTGGAAGCTATTTCAGCAGCTCTGATCTATTAATAGGTGAGGCAGATTCAGTTTCCATATGGTATTTAATATAGCTCGTAAATGTTTCAACTTTTAACATTGTTCCAGGTGGGTCCACAAGCAATAGTATTCATTCCCTCCCCCCCCCCACCCCCCGGTATTAATTACCCCATTCATTTCTAATATTTCTGATGCAAGTTTCTGGTTAAAAATAATGCGTGGAAATTTTGAATATTGAAATAGAAAACAAATGACACTGTTTAAGCACTTGTTGCGTTTTTATAATGCATGTATTTTTCTGACCTGTTCTTCTTGCTTCTTATATTTTTCTGTTATGATTTTAAAAGCAATAAAAATAATGTATAAAAACAGCTTTAAAACTGTAAATGACTTTAAAATTACAGGTAATCCTTGACTTATGAAAACTACGGGATCAGAGTCTCCATTGCTAAGCAAGGTGATTTTTATGTGAATTATACATGATTTTATGACCCTTTTTACCACGGTTTAGAGAATTACTGCAGCTATTAAGTGAAATATGTGGCTGTTAAGCAAATCTACTTAACATTAGCTTTGCTTCTTGGAAGCAGGCTGGGGAAGGTCACAAATGACAATCACATCACCTGGGCACTGCAACCATTGTAAAGATATGCTGGTTGCCAGGTGCCTGAGCTTTGATTATCGACTGTGGAGATGCTGCAAAGGTTGTCAAGTGTAAAGACCTATTGTAAGTCACTGTTCTTGGTATTGTTGTAGCTTTGAATAGTTTCTAAATAAACAGTTATACTTTGAGGACTACTTGTGCTCCTTTTCACAAGGACATACAAAACATTTTCTAGGTAGATTATTTCAGTTGAAAAGTCACATAAATAAGACTAGAGTTTAAAACAACTTTTTGCAAGTTGCATGTCCTGATAATCATTCACAAGGTCGGGGGGGGGGGTAAGCAACAACAATAAACACACACACAAAGTGAAAATACCCAAACACTATTTTAATCAGGCCTATTGAAGAAGGTCACCTTTTGAAATAAAGATTCCATCCCTTCCCTTTTGCTTTCTCATTCTAAATACATACCATTTGTTCAGTCTCCTGAAGCTGGTTGTTAAAATTGCGGAATTCCTGGGTGATTTTCCTGGCAGTTTGGATGGAACCTCTGGAAAGTGCATGGATCCCCCTGCAGCTCAGACCTGGACTACATTCATTTGCATTTTGATGGGGACACAGGTACCCGATACATTCACTAGGCGTGCAAACTTCTGATCTCACAACACTGCAAACCTAACATAAAAGGTCACATGATCAATGAAGCTTTGTCAAATACAGTACAACTATTTCTAATAAGATTCAGTGAACTTATTTTATTTGTTTCTTTATGTGTAATGTTTCTAACTTGCCTATCATTAGTTGCTTCCAAATTCAACCTTCCCTCCTTTAGGTAAAACTATCCCTAAAAGCAGCTCTGAATTTCAAAACATAAGATTCCAACTGGATCAGTCAACAGACTTACCTTGTTCATAATTGTCTTTTACAGTTCAAGATTCAAACAAAAAAAGATGCATTTGCTGATATTCAGAAAAATGCAACTCTGATACAAGAAACGATGTATAGCAATAGCAGTAGCACTTAGACTAATATACCACTGCATAGTGCTTTATAGCTCTCTCTAAGTGGTTTACAGAGTGAGAATATTGTCCCAACAATTTGGGTCCTCATTTTACCCACCTCGGAAGGATGGAAGGCTGAGTCAACCTTAAGCCTGGCGAGATTTGAACTGCCAAATTGCAGGCAGCCGGCAGGCAGAGGTAGCCTCAGTACTATATTCTAACCACTTCGCAACTGAAGCTCATTGATCACTATGACCATTTGCTAATAGCTAAATTTGTCCAATATCCTTTTAAAGTTACTCTCATTGGCAGCTGTCATATAAAGAAGCACTGTAACTGAAATAATTCCTATTTATTTGATGTATAATTCCTATTTATTTGATGTATAATTCCTATTTATTGGATGTATTTGATTTTACCTGGAAATGTCATACATTTCAACATATTTTACACATAAAGATGGCAGTTCAATAATCCAAAATAAATATGGCTCAGTGAATCAGTGAAGATATGCTCAGAACCTGTTCGGTGTAATGATTAAGGCATCAGGCAAGAAACTGGGAAACTGTGGGTTGTAGTGTCACTTTAAATCCAAACCCAGCTGGATGACCTTTGACTAGTCACACTCTCTCAGCAATAGGAAGGAAGCAAAAGCAAACCACTTCTCAAAAATCTTGCCAAGAAAACTGCAGAGACTGGAGAAACTTCTCCAGATCTTACCAGGAGTCAAAACGTGGCTTGAAGTCACAAATACTTATGCTCAGGCACTTGCCAAGTCCATGGCCACTAAGAGATTCAGTTCTGGCCTAAAGATGCTTCAGAACCTGTTCAGAATCAAGTTGTTTCTGAGGACTACATATGTGACTTACATTTCATCCTCTCCAGAAAAATCATGACAATGGTCGGGAGGAACAAATAAAACTCCCTACAACTGGTGTCTATTGAAGGAGTGTGACTGTGCTGCAAATAAAATGTAGTCTTCCAGAACCATGTTATTAAATGGCTTGAATGTTCTACAAAATGTGTACAGAATCTAAGTAATGTTCTTTCTGCATACTGTCATATTCCTTAAATTACAATTCATTTGTATTGGGGTTTGTGCACGTGAGAGAGAGAGAGAGAGAGAGAGAGAGAGAGAGAGAGAGAGAGAGAGAGAGAAACAGACAGACAGACAGACAGACAGAGAGGGAGAGGGAGAGGGAGAGGGAGAGGGAGAGAGATGGAATCTGTAAATCTAAAACTGGTTTCCACTGTTAATATCCCTTATTTATTATGATACTTAGGACTTTCTACTTTTTTCCCTCAATAGATAAAGTAATTACAGGTTGCATACTTCTGGAAGAGCAAGTGTCCTCAAAGAACAAAATCCTCTTTGTTTTTAACATACAAGCCTTGGTTTAACTGTACAAATATATTCATTGTGTCTGAGAAAAAATAATTAATCTAGCAATTCATGAATATTTCTTTTTCTACACTAGCATTGCTTCTAACCAATTCCAACCAATCTTATAACATGTATATATACATATAAATACAGGTAAATATATTTAAACAGAATCTATTATTCAGTCTCAGTTTTTGTTGTTTGTAGAAATAGGTCTGCTCTAGAGCATTAGCTTTACCTTATTAATTACTGGAGTCAAGTTGGGTGTGACAGCCATTTTATTCTGAAGTACTTTAAATCCTGAATCAGGATCTATAAGATGACTTTCAAGCTCCTCCGCATTTCTCCTGTTTTCCAGAGACTCAGCAAGCAGTCCAGAAGAACCAGCTATGCGTGCACTGGCATTGGAGGATGTGAGATGTGCAGACCTGATAGTCTTGAATGCCCCTGTGGAAATAAAAGGGGGATGTAGTGGGAATTGATAGTAACTCAAAATACTTTTTTTTTTACTTCAAACACTGAGTACTGAGTTTCACTTCTAAAAGTCTCATTACAGAAGAAAAGAAGCAAAATAGTTTCATAAACCTGAATTGACCAGTTACCTAACTGAATAATCTTGCTCTTGACGTATTCTAAAGAAGAATTGCCACCCATCTTTTAAAGAGGGCTTTAACAACAGCAGAGCAATAAAAATCCAAGAGGATATTTTCTTCATTATATCTTCTCCAAGCCAAAGAAAATGTTAGCAATTTTCTTGGGAATCATATCTGTCTTCACAAAAGGAAACAGAAAGAGAAGAATGGTCCCAACTCCTTTTTAGAACAGAATTGTATAAACCTTGAAATACTGATTAACTAGATGAAAACATGGGCTTGTCTCTCACAAGCATTGTCATGACAGCCAAGCAAATATATCTCCCATAAACTAGAAAGAAAGACTTAACGGAAATTAACCTTCTGAATTTAGGATTGTTTTTCTCCTCTAAAATGTAATACAAGATAATTGTAAAAATGTTCATTCAACCACTTCTGAAGGGTAAAATCTCCAGAAAACAGAAATGCTTTACAAGAACAAAGTTCTTATTAAATTTATAATAAAGTGCTTCTTCAGCAAACCCAAGTATGTGAAAGTTTGAAAAGGAATAGTGCTCTATAACTGCTAGGACATCAATTCTGCATCTTCCTACCAACTACAGAGTAAATATTTAGTTGTGATAAACTCAGTCCAGAGAGGAAAGGGCTGATATCCAGAAAAGGATTCCTTAAGCCAGATATATTTCTGGTTGTTTATGAATATGTGTCAAACAGCTTAAGACTGCTGTGCAGAAAAAATCTTCAGTAGAAACAAAAACTCAGAATAAGTTTTCTTTATAATAAACTTTTTCTATGGCTGTTGAGTCACAATATCCATAAAAAGACATGTATCATGATGTGGCAGCACTGTTTTTCTCAGCTTCATCCCACAGACGCTGCAGGAAAAGCAATAGCAACAAGGCATATAGAATTTGTATGAATTACTTTTACTTTCCTAGCATCGTACAGCATGTTCATGTGTGATGCTAAAGGCACCTCTGACCTTCTATCATGTCATAAGTGAATTGAAATGTGAATTTAAGCCAGCAGAACTCTGACTTTCAGATTACAGGGCATAGGGAGGGGATGAGCAAACAATGCTGTTCTATACATTAGTTTTCTTTAAACTATTCTAAGGTATAAGACAGTGGTTTTCAAAAAAGTGAATATGGCACAATTAACAACTTGCTTTTGGGGTATATAAGCAACTGTCCAACTTGTTGCTGGGGTGAGATGATATTCCACATGAACTAGACAATCTGGTGACCAGGTTTTAATAATACATAACCAGAATAACATACCATGAGTATGCACTACTAAATGTTTCTTGAGGACAGGAAAACACAATATTGTTGTCTACCCACCACTAGCTTACTGGGAAGGCAATCTCCATATGCCATTGATTTCAATGCATCAAAAGTAGCTTCTTCAACTTATGCTGGGTTAAGTGATGCTGTGAAATTCACCTGTTGTGCTTTATTTCATGATATATAAATGCCTCCATTCCAATTGACTACTGTGAATTGTGGCTGGAACTTCCTATTCTCTACCATTACTAGTTGCCGTCTTCTAGTGCCATTAGGTTTCCAGACTAGAGAAATTCTGCACCTTCCTTCTTTAACCAGTCCACAGGTAGATAATGAAAAAAAAAACTTTTAAAAAAAAGAACTTTATTGATTAAAGAGTAAACAGTGGCATTCTTCTCCTTAACCAGATGAAACTGATAAGAGTTCTATAAATTTTCCCTTACAATCCTTCCTCCCTCCCTCCCTCCACAGATGAAAGACTGAAATAGTAGACTTCTCATCCTTCCTACTGGTAAAATTATCAAGTTCTGCCATCTTGTTTTCCTATTCAGTGTGACAGGAAGAAATGGTAAAATGTATTACTTCTTCTTTTTATAGAAAAAAGTTAAGAAGTATTTTTAAGAAGTTAAATGTGAGTGGGATTGATACATATGATTAGGGTTAGGGTCCATAGAAACTACATGTCTTCAAGAGCCAGCCATGGAAAAGAAAGGAATTGGTATTTGTTTTCCCAGCACAGATGGAAGGGGTAAAGAGGAAAGGGGATTCACTAATCAGGAACTGTGGAAGTATATTTTGGATGTACTGTAATATTAATCTACCACCATGTCTAAAGTAAAGGGAGATGCTAAAATATAGAAAAAGCTTTCTTAAACTGATTTTATTTCCATCAGTTTATACCAAGGAGTCATATCATTTTACATACAGAAGACCAATTAACCAAACAGTGTAAACAAACACTTAAGGCACTATTATTCCTGTAGTGGCTACTTCATGCTTTACCAATAGGGCCAGGAATTGGGGAAGAAATTCATTATTTGTCCTACTATCATCCCTGGTCAATATATTATTTAGGCTGTTGAAGCCCTATATAACACAGAAAAATTATATCCTGTGGAAATAGTAGGATGAGTGAAAATGTAATTAACATTGATGCCTGTTTCCTATCATATCTAAAACTAAGAACAATATTGTCTCCTGCAGAAATATGTTACAGTTTAAACATTATATTTATGAATTGGAATATGGCGATAACTTTATTCAAAAGACAAGCAGAAAATGTATACAATGTAAAAATGCACATTCATCAGGTATAAATACAGCAACCATATGTCCTTTATTATACAGGCAGTCTTTTATTTCTGAAAGATGCCCTTTAGATTTGTTTAACTTAATTATTTATTTTCTTGGTTTTGCTCATGAATTTTTGTAAAGCAAACTTATTAAAAACCATTTTTATCTTATGAATCTTTTTTCGGGTTTGTCTTTTATTTTTTCCAAGAAAATATGGTAATTGTAGGTGTAAGTTATTAATTCTTAGGTGTTCAATTGTTGAGATCTACTTTCATGGCAGAAAAACCCCCCAGGAAACTTGTGATATTCTAATTTAATACTGGAAGATGAATTTCTAAGACTTTTCACACTCAACAACAACAATCTTGAGAGAAGGATTCTTAACTAGATGTCCTCTGCATTCACAATAGGAAAGATAGCTAAGTTATTGGCAGTTGAAACTTGAGGGTTATACCTGAGAGATCTATGCTGCGGCTGGCTTCAAACTGGGTCTTCTTATTTTGGTATTGTTCAGTGATTAGATGCAGGCTTTTATCAAGAGCATCCATATCTATGGACAGGGAAGAGACTTCATCCACAAGATGTATTTCAGTACTTAAACCTTCAATGGTCTGCCTGGAATTAATATAAGAAATATAATATTTCTATACACATTTTTCTATATTATTACCTCTCCCCTCTGATTGCTTTCCTCAAATATAAGACAAACTGGTTACAGCAAAGACAGCACTATATTTCTGAAAGGGATGTAAAATACCATTTACGAAGGCAGGACATCATGTAACATCTTTATCTCTCTGCTCTGGGGGCTTAAGAAAAGGTGGAGTGAATATACCACTCTGATACTCTAGAATAACATGGACAGATAAAAAGAATCATTTTGTCATACAATCTGTAGCTGGAATTCATTCCCACAAGCTATAGTAGCAGTCATCAATTCAGGTAGCAGGAGTAGATAAATCCAGAAAGGATATGACTATCATTGTTTATTAGTCATATATTATCTCCAAAACTAAAGGCAGTTGTTAAGCAACATGAGGAGGGGCCTATTATACATTCTTGGAGTTCTTGATTGGTCAGCCAGATTAGATAGACCATATCTTTCTTGCATTAAAGCTGGGGAAAGATGTAAACATAGGAAGTAACAAAATTGCTATTTTAAAACTTTTCCATGTAAATAGACAAAGGCTGAAGTTGGCAGAAAAAAAAGAACCATTTTGTTCAGAGTTATGCTCATTTAGAGAGTACTTAGGAAGTTCATTTATAAGCAAAGTATTTTATAGTCCATAAACTCTGAAACAAATGAGTTTATGTGATTTGTATTTTCATTTTTCATATGAGGACTACAATACAATTTCCCTAACCATAACACAGACAGTGCTTGTGCATTTGGGTTTGAATGGTGTTAAGTAAATTCTTTTTAGCAACCAAACGTTGAAATATTATTTTCTCTATACTTGGGGAGGGGGGACACGCCTTCCTTGTTGCTGGTAAATCTAAAGAAAAAGCAAGCTTACCTTATTGTAGCAACGGTATTGGCCACCTGGTCCAGTCCCTGCTCATTAATGAGGGGATTGTCCAACATCTGTTGAATGTGCTGCATTTTTCTTTTCACTTCTAAAAGGCGGGTACTGTAGCCAGAGGTCATTGTCCCTACTTGCAAGTGCTGTGTTGAATTTTTCAAGGCAGCCTGACGTAAACCAAACCTTTGAATGTCATCATCATAGGCTTGGAAACAAGGATGGCATGCCTCACACTGGTGATAGTTGCCACAGTAGCCCCTTTGGCACTGGTTACACTGGGGTCCTGCGAACCCAGAGCGGCAAAGGCAGCTACCAGTCAGTTTGTTACAACCCACTACCTCTGTGCCTTGGAAATTGCAGTCACAAGCTATAAAGACAGCCAAACCAAAAAAAACCAAACACAATTACTTAGAGGTTTGTATTCATATGCTGTCTTCAACCTTCTGTAGATTCATTATCATTACCATCATCACCATCTAAGCTGGCCAGGTCATCTGAGAGCATTTTGTGGCAGCAAGCTGAGAGCGAACTAGTCCACAAAAACATTGTTTTTATCAGAGACAAAGCGATGACATTATTATCTATCTACAGAAAGCCATGAAAATATTCAGCCAAGCAAATATGCAGAAACATAAACAAAAGAGGGGGGGCATTCTTTAAGCTCTGGAAAGATAAATATTATTGAGAAGAGACTTAGGTTTTTCTTTCCTTCCTAACTCCCTGGGATATATGAGGGAGAAAAGGAAAACCATAATCGTTTTCAAGATTTTGTTGCTATAGTCTATCTTAATAAAATAGAGTTCTAGTCCGTTTCTAGTCTACTTTACTGGGATGTTTCTACCACCCATGCAGCCTCCAGAATTCTCCCTATCAGCTTGGGTCTTTTTTTTCTTTTTGCAAGGCATACTTTTTGAACACTGTGAAAAGTTTAAAATGAACCCTCAGTTTTCCTCCTCAGAATGGCTAGGAGGCTGTTACTAGAAACTAAAATGATACTGGAGGGTGATACTATCTAATACACTTATTTACTACATGATATGACATGATATGACATGATATGATATAGGATATAATATAATATTATATAATATAATATAATTTCTATTATATGTAAGAAATTAAGTCAGGTGGGATAGAGAACTAGAATTCAATAAAGGAAGTAACTACAGGCATACTTTATACCTATAAGTATTATATTGTCTATTCCAAAAAATAGGGATTATGCAGAAAAAGAGACTAAATGCTGAAATTTATTATCTATAAGATATGTAATGTATTCATCTTTCTAAGAGTTAAATTCATATTATTATTAAATTCACATTACAGAGAAGGAAATCCTTCTAAACAGGAAGAAAGGAAGCAGAAGGTAAAAACACTACACGGAAGTTTGCATGCATGCGTGTGTGCGTACACACACACACACACACACATATATATATATATATATATATGTTTTCAAGGTTGACCAACATCAAAAAATCCTCTCTGGGCAGCTTACAGTATTTTAAAAATTACACAATTTAAATAAATATGACTGACTTGATAAAAAATACATAATAACACTCCCCTATCCATAATATTTTTACGGGTGTTTTCTCATTTCATATTCAAACTAGAACAGATAAGCTTGTTATGAAATGTTTGCTAAATTTCCATCCTATGGAATACTAAGAAAATAATGAAATAAGCTAAACAATAGGAGGAACTCAAAAGGAAAGGAAACAGTTACAAATCTCTGGTAAGAATTAGAGCAGAAACAGAGGTCAACAGAAAAATGTTGATGTTGAGGACAAATGGTTAGCAATGAAATACACAGAACTCTCCAAGCAGATATCTCCAACTTTCCATACCTCTACATCCAGTCCTAACATTTCCAAATGTCTGGTGTGGACATTCCTGTACTTCAACAGTAGAGCATGTCAGTCCACCATAGCCTTCTCTGCATGGACATTGTCCTGTAAACTACAAAGAAAAACAGAAATGTCACTGAGGAAAAGACATCAACACAGAACTACAAAGCTTTGTCCAATAATCTTGGGAACAGAACAGGCCAGAAACAAACAGGCCCGGAAGATAAAGCTCAAGCTGTCTTACAGAAGAAAGTAGGATCTTCTGGTAGGTAAGATCTTGTTTCAAGCATAGTGTTGGATTTGGAACAAGAGGCAACTGCATCTGAAGCTTTGCTTGGTTTTGAAGTTCAGTCATCACAACAATGTAAGTCTTTCAGATTAACCCATATTTTCTCAACTGGATATGGAAATAGGATTGCTGCTTTAAGAATTAGCCAGTCCAGTCTTTGGAAGCCAGTCTGAAGAGGAGGAGTTACAATTCCACTACACTGGAAAGGCAGTAGAAGAGTTTAAATGTTAAATGAAGCTCTAAATGAATCCCAAGTTCCATGTGCTTTATACAAAGCCTATTCAGACACATTTCTTCCAGCTAGGAACTTTGGTAACATAACCTAATCAAAGCTGCCATCTGAGGTACAGAGCTGCAGATGGCACCAGCAGTTCTTCCATGTTTGTTCTCAAGGGGGGGGGGAGCAGAAGCAATATCGTTTGAATGCTTCTAGGAACCCATCAAGCCTCTGAGGCTGACAGACTCAGGAAATAAGAAACACTTGGATTTCTGAAATGATCTTTATTCAAGTAATAGTATCAGATTGAGGAGACACTGAATCTTGAAAGCCTGTCAAAACAGTTCCCCAGATCTACTTATATCTAACATTCTTAAGCTCTTTCTAATACTTTACACTCCCCAGAACTAAGGACTCATCTTTGTAATATCTTTCTCCTTGCTTTATGTTCCCAAGGTTGTTAGACATTCCATCACCCTCTCATAAACAATGAAGTCTAAGAAAAGATATTCTAAGATGCCAGGCTTCTAGTTGGTAGCTATTCTACCTCCCACCCCTCAATGGAATAATTGTGCTAAAGGGAAAGAATGAAAGACAGCATGAGAAAACCTCAAATGAGTAATCCTTTCAAAAAATTTCTTCCTGTAAATTTTATGTGGATGAGACTGGAGGATTCAGCATCATCTAGAAGCTTCTGTAGCAAAAGAACAAAGCAGTGTGTTCCTCTCAGCAGCAGACTGTTGCGTGCCCAGCTTATGGAGCTGTGAATTGCGATGGTTTCATATTCCCCTCTGCCTTCCCACCCTCACAAATTCAAAGCAGTTGCTCTCATTCTTCTTTGCATTTGATACCTGGTTGCACTGAAGGCTGAGTGAATTCTGAGGGTGGCAGTTGCAAGACCAACAGCCCTCCCCGCTTGCAATTTTCCAGTGATTTACAGCACACTCATCACACTTCTCTCCCACCACATTAGGAAGGCAGAAACAGCGTCCAGTTTCATCATCACAGGGCACATTTCTGCGACTGCCCAGGATGTTGCAGGCACACTCTGAAAAACAAAATAGAGCCAGCTGTTTTGTCAGAACTGCTGGAAGGAAGAGGGGGAAGTATCAAAGCTTTTTGACACAAAGTAGTATCAGACTGAGGAGACACAATTCTAGAGTACACTAGTCAAAGGTAGCAAAAGAGCCAGTTTTCAGGCTGCCTTCCCCTACACTATTGCTCCATGCACTGAAATTCACTGCCGCCCCGTAGTTATTTCCATGAGTTTAGATGCCTTTTGGAAAGGGATTAAGACAGTTTGATGGAGGAATAAAATGCTGTATAGTTCTTCCAGGAAATAAATTTGGAACATTAACTCCAGAATCCCCATTTCCCCAGCTACATTATTTCTTTCTTTAGCTTTCCTATAAAATGTGTAGTTGAGCAGAACAACTAGGATAGTTACATCTACTCCTGCAGCTTCAATCAGAGAAAAAAAAAACCTGCACTATAGATTGAAGATCAGCATTATAAAACACAAACACTGAAATCTCCAATCCAAGAATTATAAATTTTGGTATTTGGGGTATAGTTTCAAACAGAGTAGGAAGGATGTTTGTTTGCATGCTCAACTAACCAGCTACTGTATTATGGCAACTGAAACTTGGTATAAATTCTATTTTTTTATTTTCTTTTCCTTAGATTAATAAGGTAGATAGGAAGCCAGGCTTTTAGGAGGTAAAAAATTGCTGGGATTTTATATTATTGTTTTCCTGATCAATTTTAATAGGTGCTTACTGCCATCTCTTGGGGAATGGCATTATTGTTCGTAAATAGCTACTGCTTGTGACTTTATTGAAGTTCAAATCAAAACAACATTTGCACAAGAGATTGATGCTGCTGAATGAGAGTCATTCTAAAATGTATACGTAAGAAGTAAGATTAGTTTAGCAAACTGAAGCTCATCTTAAAACACATACCCAGGTTCTCACTATTGAGACCTGGCCCAAAAACATCTGGATCTGCAAATATGAATGCAAGTAGAATTGACATCTTTGAAATTTTAAAAGACAAAACCACTTCAAACCTAGTTTTAATGTCCATTATAAATCTAAGGTGGTGAAGCTATGGACTGATTCACACATTTCTTCGTGAGTAGTTTATTCAATAAGTTACAATTGTCTAAGTTTATATAACATAGAAAGCTACAAACTATTATTTACAAATGTGTATGGAAAATCATATAGGTCATGGCTGTTCTAAAGACGCTTTTCAAAAGGCAGCTGGACTTTCTCGGGTTTTTTCTTGAAAATATTTCGCTTCTCATCCAAGAAGCTTCTTCAGTTCTGACTGAAGCTCCTTGGATTAGAAGTGAAAAAATCAAGAAAGTCCAGTTACCTTTTGAAAAGCACCTTTGGGACATTATTTACAAACAAGGAATTTATATTAGCCATCTATGCACAACACAACTGAGCAAGAATCTCCCAGATATTTACAGTCCTCTCAGCGATTGCAAAAGTAACTGGAAGGTTGCTTCCACTTTCCCCCCTTTTTGGATGACTTTTATTTGTTTGCCTGCTTTTCTTAAGAAAAAATAAAATAAAATAAAATCTTCTAAGGTGCAGTTGTAGTTATTAACCAATAACAACTGCCCATGCCTTTTTCCTCTTTTTTTTCCTTTTCTTCTTTACACAACCTCATTAAGCATGTTGGTTTAGTGTAAAGTTCCAATTTACTCACTGGGACTGGCTATGTGAAAAAAAATAGGTCACCTTTTCTTGTACTAAAGTGAGCTTCAGTATCCACAGCACATTCTATATTTATCATATAATTGCAAACTCATTAAGGGAGTATACACAATCTCATATGCAAAACTTAATTTTCTAATCTTGCATATTCTAACTTTCTAAACTGGCCAGTGAGCTAAAAATAACTGAAAATACGGAGAAAGGAAATCAAAATGCTTAATTTCTCACCAATAAAGAACTGGGGTGTTTTGTTTTGTTTTTGTTTTTAATATACAGAGCATTTTATAAGGAATGTGTATGTGTTTTATCTAATGCTGGAAACAAATACAAGTCATACTAATTTTAACATTAATAAATGGAAGGCTCAACCACTTCCTTTTCTCAATAATTCATAGGATAACCTAAACCTTACATATCTCCTGATTTAGCCTGGGGTACATCATCTTAAAATTTGAACCATGCAAATTTCTTTGCCTTCTGTTCCTAATGAAGAGATTTATAAGTCTTAAAGCTTTTTCCAAATATAGTACATTTTAAGCAAATAATATTGGTTGACTTGTGGTATGCAAAGGATCAGTATTAGACTGCTTATATCACATGCTGGGGATAAGGCTAGCATCTTGTCACAATGAGGTGTATTGGTTTGTCATGGTGTTCTAATGCCAATATAACCCACTTCATGAAATGGTTCGAATCATTTACATTGCAATAGATCCTCTTGCTCTATTTCAGGCTTCAACGTACCTCTGCAACCTTGGGGGTTAGCGTTGGTCAACTGAGTAAAGCCAGGTTTGCAAAGATGACAACGGTCTCCTTGCACATTGTCCTTACAGACGCAGTGACCGTTCATGCGGTCACAGCTAGAATCAGGAACAGTGCCATCTGGATCACACTCACAAGCTGAAAAGAAAGAAGTTAAAACTCCTAACTTTTTAAAAGTTTCAGCCCTATCGTCAAAACAACATCAAACTAAAGAACAGTTTGTAATTTACATGGGAATGTATTATTCTTAATTTATCCCTTTATTTCTTTTACTTGCCCTTCTAATATGACTGCTTATTCTTGTATTTTTTTTAAAAAAACAAAACACTTCTGATATGGAGCAAGGCCCAATGTCCAAGCTTGGCAGGCCAACGCCTGGACAAATAGAGCAAAAGATGCTTCACTAATCAATGATAAAGACTTACTGATATTATAATATGCATTGCAGAGCACAGTAATGTTCCTCATCATGTATCTTCTAATCTTAATAAACAACCAACAAAAGAAGCAAGGTAGGCAGGTGGGCAATGGCAAAATGGATTATGATCACCTAGACCCACAGAAAAAGCAGGGCTGGGTTGGCAACAAAACAGACATTTTATTACACGTTTACCATTTTTGGGAGGATTAGCCAGTTAGCAGGAATGCTGGTGATTCACACTCATCTTGCCTGCTGTGTTTCCACTCCATTCTGCAACTATTCTTAGTTACTGTTAAGAACAACCACTAGTGATCTGATAGTGATTTGAAATTGGCCCATACTGGCTAGAGTGAAAACAGCATATGAATAAATAAATAAATAGCATTTACAAGTTAGTCAGTGGCCGGTAACTAAATTTGGTTTCATCTCTCCTTTATTCATCTCTCAAATTAGGCCAGGCTATTTTTGAATGTTTCATTTTGTTTTGTAATAGAATTTTTTGAGCAATGAGCTGAATTGGGCCAAAAGGAAAATAATACTTTTCTATAATGCAGCCACCAAAGTGGGATACTACAAGTGAAAAATAAAATGGCAAAAAAATAATAATACATCAATAATTAAACTATCCTAAAATTGGTTCCAAAGAAGAGAGGTGAAAGAAAGAGGAACAGGAATACGTAGAAGGAATCTTGAGTGTATTTATTTTTCAGACTTAAGTCAGTTCAAATCATCCTTATTTCCTAGGAAAATCTGAGAACTGTCTTCAAAAAGAAGCAATTACAGGTTCCCATCAAAAATCCAATGTATCATCAGCAACCTTCAGTGTTCAGGTTTCTATAGAGTTGGTTACTTGAGAGAAAAAAATCACTTTGCCAAGAGCTTCCTGGAATTTTATATTTCTATTTCTTTGTCAATTCCTTTGCTTGTTTGCTTTGAATAAATTAAATAAGAACTTTTAAAACAAAGAAAAAGTAAGTGTGAGATTTTTTGAAAGCTTTTTATCAATAAAATATATATTTGAGAAAATATGTTATGAAATTGAGAGAAGGCTTAAACACCACTTACGGAGACAGACCTCTGGATGGCCAAGATCAAACCGTCGGTTACGAAAGAAGTTTATTTTGCAAAATTCACAGTTCCTCCCTTCTGTGTTGTGCTGGCAATCTTCACATACACCCCCACTCTTTTCCCCATTTGCTTGGTATACACTTTGGTCAAAATGACATTTGTGGGAATGTCCATTACAATTGCATCCTAAATGAAAAGAGAGTAACAACTCACGTGATGCTCAATAAAAAAAGAATGGTCTTTTTGGTTTTCAGTTTCACCACTAGATGGCACTTTGGTCTCTTTATCAATCTTAGAAATACAAAAAAAATATCAGAGGAAAATCTATGTATGCTCAGGGTTCTTAATAGAAATATCTATAACTTTACATACATTCACATACATACAGTCTTAATTCATAGTACCAATTTTTTTGTTATTTTTTTTAAAGCACATAATTTGAATTTGTATTTATACACGACTAACGTGCATTTTGTTGATTTCTAACTTTTACCTTTCCTTTTCCATAATTACTGAGGAAATATATATTATAATTAATGTAACTATTCTAGTATGTTTTCTGAACATATTGTTCTATCCTACGATTACCCAGACCTTTGATGTAGATAATACAGGAAAGCTATAGTACACATGATAAAATAAAAATAGAAAAATAGAAATAAATAGAAGTGAAAATGAATACATTCTCATAAGATCAACAAATCTTTGGTTATTCTCATAAGATTTGAAAGCTAGCAAATATCACCCATTTTTTAAAAAAACCTAAATTAAATGTACTTAATGTGAATACTGGACATCATCTTGATGGGGAATTAGGATGACATGGAAAACTGTAAATGTTACATTACCAACCCTTGGTTTCCACAAAGATCTGCAAAAATGTTTGATGATGATGTCAGCATAAGCCAAAGCTTGGTAACCATTATTATAGAACAGGGGTGTCAAACTCAAGTTGTCATGGCAGTGTCACGTGACATATTGGAACTTTCACACACACACCCTTTTGCTAAATTGGGCGTGGGCGTAGCCAGCATGTGACACATCCAGCCCATGGGCGAGGAGTTTGACAGCCCTGTTATAGAATGTGGCAGAAAGCTATAGTTAGTTTGGCATATTGCTTTGGTTTCTCAGAGGAAAACTAGAGTTTGCTGTGCATGCTTTGAAAGTAATTCAGAAGTGGTTCGGACCTAATGATAGCATGAACACGGTATCACTCCACTAACATTGGTTAATATTTTTTCAGGCTTCTACAAGACCCTGAAGTGCCACATTTTGAGGACTTCTCTCCTTAAAGTTTGTTTATTCCCTGCCTTTGTTTTTATAAATAACTCAAGGAGGCACAAAAACACAATATTCCTCCATCCTATTTTCTCCACAACTCTGAGGTGAGTTGGGCCCAAAGTTACCCAGCCAGCTTTCATACTTAAGGTGGGACTAGAACTTACAGTGTCCTGCTTCTAGCCTGGAACATTAAGCACCAATCCTAAATCTTTAAAGTAACAGCACCTTTATTTTTCTAAATTGCCTTAGATGCCAGAAAAAAATGCTTATTAAAGAGCAAAGTGATATTCACACTGGGTATTGAAGTCCACAGCTACTTAGAGCTACCAAGTTTAAAATACAATATTTTAGTGCAACATCTCCAGCATTTCTTCAAAACCACACACAAACACACACACACACACACACACAGAGAGAGAGAGAGATACAGAGAGAGAGACAGAGAGACAGAGACAGAGAGACAGAGACAGAGACAGAGACAAAGAGACATACATATTTTCGTGTTACGAAACCAAGGCAGTATTATAAGTAAAAATAAAACAATAAAAATCAACAGCAACATTTAAAAGATAAAATAAAATATCCATCAATGTGAAAAATAATGAAGTTTAAGATGTGTATATAAATTGTTGCCTCTTCTAATATTTCTCAGCATTCTGAATGCTTTAAATGTTGGTTATGTCTATGTTCAATTATCTTTTCCTGATCTTTCCTTTTTCTGTTTCTGTAAGTCATACAATTAATACTTGCAAGCTTTTCTGCAATTATAACATTGCCAATATATTTAGGAATACTACTTATATTTTTGGAAAGCTTTATGAAATAAATATTTTCCTGGAAAATCAGATATGCATACATACTACGACATTCATTAGAATTATCATCTTCAGCAGGTCTCCATGGCTGATCATTGTAAAAAGATGCACAGTGATCACAGTTTGGCCCAGCAGTATTGTGTTGGCATACACAACGCCCATGAACCTAGAATATAAATAAAACCTAGTTTTAATATCATGGCAGTTTCTCCTGCTGCTGTTGCCCTACTGTTACTTCTCACACTGATTTGTTCCTTACATTGTGTCTCTTTCAACCTAATAAGTTCCATTTTGGTTAGTTTGTAAGATTACTTTCCAGTTCTGTCTATGCTAATACAAAAAGCTTTTTGTGCAAGTCAGATGCTGTTTCTCACAGTTCATATTTCACTCTGAATGCCAAACTATTTAGCCCTCGAAGGCATTGTTACCAAGCCTAGTAATCCATACCTGACCAGGAAAAAAAAAGCACTCCCCTCAGTAGTGCAGATTCAAAAAGCTACTAAAAATGAAGTGGAATTCTGAGGTTCTTCCCATAAGAAGCCCACCATCTTGTCTAGATAATCTTCCTTCTGTCCTTCTGACCATGTGAAATGGTGGAAAGAAAGAAAAAGGAGCATATGAACAAGATAACCACTAATTATATAGAGACCTTTTAGTGGGGGAGCCTTCTCAGATATCTAGAACTACTCAGATCCCTTCCAACTTTCTTTTCTGCTTCTTACCTTTACCAGTTTGTTGCAAGACTAAACAATACATATTTTTGTCAGTGTAAAAAGCAGAACTTCGGCAGGTGCTGCAAACTAGTAAGAGGGAAGAGACAGGTCAGGGAGGTAGTCTCAAAATCCCCCTTTAATTTTTCCTTACAGTACTAACAAACATTGGTAAGCTTAAAATTTGCCCATCCTTAACCCTGATGCTCTTTGGAGCATTTCCAACTTGACTAGTAATTCAATTATCCTCATCTCTTCTGCCCCAAACCATAAACACCAAGTATAAGAAACAGTGGTGAAATCTAATTTTTTTCACCACCGGTTCTATGGGCGTGGCTTGGTAGGGGTCATGTGACTGAGTGGGCATGGCCAACTCAACGTCACACATGGCAAGGTGGGACGGTGGCACCTTGCTGTGAGTGACGTCGAGTTGGCCATGC
>JANHFL010008643.1:0-11766 GCA_032468155.1 Oxyrhabdium leporinum
CTGTCCCTTCTTGCATGCTCAAATGCAAAAGGGGAAACATTTCTCCTTTTGTTTTGTTTTTAGTTTGTTTTGCTAGCTCCCTGCCAGTGAAAACGGACCTCCCCCAGCTCCATTTTCATTGCCAGAGGCACTGCGGGCCAGTCCATTGTTGCTTCCAGGCCAGCTCTGCGGGCCTGATCTAAGCACCCCACAGGCCAAATCTGGCCTGTGGGCTTTGAGTTTGACACCCCTGTTCCAGGATATAGCCAATGCTTTGGAGATTCTTTTTATACCCTTCTCCTGGCTGGTAGCTTCCAACAACCCTTTAATGCTTCTTTTCAGACCATGAGAGGCAACTGAGTAAATGTCAGAAAAATCCTACTAGAACAGCTGAACAGTATATGGGCTTGAGCATAACCATTTAAATTGATGACAGATGTGTACTGACTACTATTTAACATCAGTTTGAATGTAATTAGTTAATTCTGAACAAGCCACATCTCTATTTATAAGACACGGTGCATATTTATATAGTTACGTTATTGTGAGTTTTTATTTTTATTTTTCCCCCTTCAGCTTGTTTTTTCAATTGAATTCTACAGGTTATATATTATGTTAAAACTGAAAAACATCTGAAGAGTTTTATCTTTGTCTAAGTTTTTTACATTTCAAAAACCTGGCATTTTAACAGAGGTGTTTAGACTTTTTTTATACACTGTATCTATTAAACTTCCTGAACAGAAGATCATGGAACTCATAAGCAGCACTGGATCTGTAAAAGTTACTAATGTTAGCTTTCTTTTCAGTTAATCTGACTCCACTAATTCTTAGAAGCATTTTAAGTCAACCTGATTATTGAAAGGTTTTACTACATATGCCCTCGAGATGTGTGAACTGTCAGAATTCTTAGCAATGGCTATATTAGTTGGGGAATTCTGGCAGTTGAAGTCCACACATCACAAAGTCATCCAGTTTGGGAAACAGTGACCTATGAGAATTTATATAAGAACAAAAATGTCAACAGTATCTGCATTAAAAAATGTACATAGTGGATATTTGATATTAAAGCAAAAACACTAGGCAATATAATAAACCAGAGCTAAATGAAGAGATTATGGTAAAATTAACACAACAAATGTGTCATTGAAAAAGCCACAAATAAAATGGATGCTATCTATTGATGCTATCCAACTGAACTCCAAGAGATTACAGTAGATGGTAGTATAGAATACATATATTTTAGCACCAGAATTTGGAGATATTATTGTCCCTGGCCAGTATCTAAAATAAGAAATCATCTCACTTATTAACTGTGGGATTGTCAACCAACTTTTTAGTTGGATTTGGTTTTGATTTGGTAGACCCCTTTGCCATAGCAATTTCATTCTTCAGTTCTCTTTAAGAAGGAAGCAGTTATTGAGTGCTCAGAATGCCCCTTTCTAAGTGTTCTTTATGTTTCCCTCTGTCACAGTTGACAGGCAGAAAACATCTGAACACCTTCATTTTCATAAGATTGAAAGTGGCAATCAAATGAGCTTTGGCAGCCAGTCTGTTTAAGAATTTCTCATGTTAGTTAAAGCTTGTGGAAGATTTGTTTGTCTAGAGCAGGGGTCAAACTGGATTTCTTGGAGGGCTGGATCAGCCCAACCCCCTTGTAACTAGGCAACTAGATGCATGGTCTTGGGAGATAAGTGAAATCCAGGGCGTAGTTGCAAAGTTACAATGAAAAATTCTCCATTGATCCCTTTCTCCTTTTCTATGTCAGCAAGTAGCAGGCTAGCTGACACCATGGTTGACAGGAGTTCCAGTTGGCATTCACTGAATAAGAATAGTATTTTTATAAGCTCCCAGCCACTGAAAGGGATCATTAATTCTTTAATCATATATCTATTATACATCCAAAAGTCTTAGTGACCTTGCTTTTGAAAAAATACATATAGGATTATGATGCAAATGTTTAATTTTTCAAAATAATGTAATTCAGTAGTAAACTTAGGACTTTTACTGCTCCTTTACAAAGAAAAGTGAAAGTGTTTCATGAGAAAATAAAGGATTTTTTTTTCTTTTTAAAGGGATTATCATATCAAACGAACTGGAGATGTTATTCCTGCCTGGCATAATATTCCAAAATCACATAGCAGTAGCATCTTGGAAGTAGAGTCTACCTCGTCTATAACCTGCAGGAGAAAAAATAAATACTCCTTTGGTAATGGTAAGGTGTCATTCTCCAAATACTTGCAATCCTGGATCACATTATGATTTTCTTTTTTTTTCTAGGTCCTGTGTTCACAGAAGGAAAGAGATGGCATCTGATCAGGAAAGGGACCTTGAATGTATTGTGGATAGCCCAATACAAACTCAGTGTGTCAACAAAAAAAAGTTAAAGACTATGCTAGTAATCACTAGGAAACTACCAATATCATTAGTAAAACTACTCATAAGACCATACTTTATGAAAACTCATGTAGTGTACTTTAAACCCTGTATAGTTCAAATAACTGCAAACCACCAAAATATAACAATACAGGTAGTCCGTACCATTTATTTGCAACCACTATTAGGACCATAACTTCCACTGCTAACTGATGCAATTGCTAAGTGAGTTACATCTGGTTTTATGAAATTTTTGCCATAGTCGTTAAACGAATCATCATGATCATTAAGTATGTATAGTAATTAAGTGAATCCAGCTTCCCCCGACTCACTTTGCTTGTCAGAAGCCCCTGGCAAATGGTTTCCCCAAGATGCTGCAAACATAGTAAATATATGCAAGTGCCCCAATTTTGATCACATGCCCATAGGGATACTGTGACAATTGTAAGTGTGAGGATTGGTCTTTGTCACTTTTTTCAGTGCTGTCGTAAAGGTGGTTAAATGTTTTATGACTATTCAGTCATAAAACAACTACCTGTAGCTGGAAAAGGCAAAGAAAACTGAGGCAAAATGAGTAGGGAACTACATCAGTTCCATTATGAGAAATGCCAATAGCATTTGTAGCTTTTTAGATGAGAAAGAAGCAACATAAATAGCAGCAGATGATATTAAGTACACACAAAAATACTGTATGGCTGAATCTCTATAACCATTGCAAGCCCAGCCCAGATGACATTCTACAGACTATTTTTACTTCCTTGATAAACCTTTCATTGGAAGCTGTTGTTTGACTCAAAATTTCTATTAGCTAAAGTTCATTTATCAAAACTAGCCTTATAAGAAACACAGAAAACTATAAACATAAATAATGTAGTAATTAAATATAATATAAGATGAAACATTTTGGGTTTTTTCCCCTCTAAAGGTGGGGAGATACTTGTTTCTTCCAAGAGTGAACTAGATGAATTACAAGAAGAAGTAGCAAGAAGGGTCCAGGAGCAAGACTTCCAGAGGAAGCAGGAAAAGGAACTAGAGGCAGCCTTGGGCTTTAATCCCCACCCAAGCAGATTCATGGATCTGGATGAACTGCAAACTCAAGGTAATATGTGTGTCGGGTAATATGTGCTTGGAAAAATGATAATAGAGAGCATACTAATCTGCTATGCATTCAGAAAGAAAAACATGAACTGTAAACATTTTTTTCTGAAGAATCGTTTTTTGCCATTATTTAATAAATCGAGGCCAAAAAACAGCACTAATAGAAGAAAAAAGAGGAAAAAAAACCCAATTCAAAATAAAAGAATAGCAAATATATACAAGGGCTTCTCATATATGTAAAATTTTACATGCATGTAAAATTTATTCAATAGTTACAGAATTTTGTTGGAATTATCCAACAAAAGATAATTCCTGGAGACTAAAACATATGAAGAATTGCTGCAGGATTTGGGTTTGGCTACTCTAAAGCAAAGAAGAATTAGGGATGACATGATAGCAGTATTCAAGTATTTGAGGGGCTGCCACAAAGAAGAGGGGGTCAAATTCTACAAAGCACCAGAGGGCAGGGCAAGAAACAATGGTTGGAAACTAATCAAAGAGAGAAGCAACCTGGAATTAAGGAGAAACTTCCTGACAGTGAGGACAATTAACAAGTGGAACAGCTTGCCATCAGAAATTGTGGATGCTCCATCACTGGATGTTTTTAAGAAAAGTCTAGACCAGGGGTATCAAACTCATGGCATCATGGTGGCGTCACATGATGCATCAGGACTTTTTTTCCCTTTGCTGAACTCGGTGTGGGTGTGGCCAGCCCATGACGCATCCGGCCCATGGGCCGGGAGTTTGACAGCCCTGGTCTAGACAGTCACTTACCTGAAATAGTATAGGTTATCCTGCCTGAGCAGGGGGCTGGACTAGAAGACTTCCAAGATCCCTTCCAGCTCATTCATTCTGTTCTAAATGTATATCTTTCAACTACCAGACTGAGGGTATGGGTATGGTTATAGGTACATAAGGGTAATATTCCCAGCATGAATATGTTTTATGATATTTACAAAAAATGTCCAAAAAAGAGAAATCAAAGTTGGACAAAACTATTCAGAATGCCTTGGGCAGGGATTGGACTAGAAGATCTTCGTAGTTCCTTCTAGCCATATCTTTCTATGATTCTATGAAACCATATCTGGCTTTTAAAAAAAACCCAAACATATTTTTATTATCACTTCTAATGGTGCAATCTGATGTGTTTTTCAAATATAAGGATTTTTTAAAATTCATATTGGGTTTTTTTCAAGAAAGCAGATAATTGAATTGTAGCCTAAATAATATTGGTATTCAAATCCTCCACAAAAGATAGTTAGTACAGGTAGTCCTTAGCTTACAACCTCAACTGAGTCCAGAATTTCTGTTGCTAAGTGAAACATTTGTTAAGTGAGTTTTGCCCCATTTTACGACCTTGTTAAGTGAATCACTGCGGTTGTTAGTAAGATGGTTGTTAAGTGAATCTGGCTTTCCTATTGACAGAAGGTCACAAAAGTGATCACATCATCCCAGAACCCTGCAACTGTCAAAAATATGAGTCAATTGCCAAGCCTCTGAATTTTGATAATGTGATCATGGAGATGCTTCAATGATCATAAGTGTGAAAAATAGTCATAAGTTCCTTTTTGCCATTGTAACTTTGAATAGTCACTAAATTAATTGCTGTAAGTCAAGGACTTCCTGTATTTTAATAAATGTTTTCTGTTGATACAATAAAATGTAAAACAACTTTGCTTGTATGACTAAGAGCAGGACTGTATATCTCAAAATAAATAGGATTTACTTAGTACTGCATTTGCAAAAAAGATATGACAAGTAGGCAAAGTCATCCTTTTTCTACATACAAGTTTTGATGAGCCAGTCGGGTTTAGTGTTTAAGGCACCAGGCTAGAAATCGGGAGTCCTAATCTAGGCATGAAGCCAGCTGGATGATCCCAGACCAGTCATTTTCTCCAGCCCTAAGAATACAGCAATAGTTTAGCAATATGTCCGCCAGGCGTTGGAAGTGTAACCAGACACCAGGTACTTATTATCATATGTGGTGGGTGGACTTGTATGAAAGCAAGAAAATATTGGACGAAAATACATACATGGTTAGCAAAGATGATCAAGCAACATATAGATCTGAAACCAGAAATATTTTTGTTGGGTATAATGCCGGAGTGCTATGATAAAGAGACTATATATTTAGTTTTGCATGAATTCACAGCAGCGAGGATTGTATTTGCACAATACTGGAAAAACGAGAACACTCAATCAGATGAGGATATAATTTGGAAAATATTGGACTGTGCAGAGATGGATAGATTGACATTAAAAATAAAGGATAAAGAAGATACAGAATATTACTCAACATGGAATAGATATTATGAATGGTTAGAGATAAGAGGTAGAAATTAGATGAAGAAAGATTATTGCTATGTATGAACTAAATATAAAGATGGTTTATAATTAGAAATAGGCTAATATAATCAACAGAATTACAAACAAGCTAATATAAAGAGAAATTTAGTTAAAACTATTCTGTTATACCATTACTATTGTTATTAGTATATATGTTACTATTTCTTTTTGTTCTTCTTTTGCTTTTCTGTAAATGATATGCCCTGACAATGCACTGTATTCAAAATATGTATGAACACACACACATACACACACACACACACACACACACACACATACACACAGAAAACATAATCAGTCCACCTCTCCAGATACGTTTATATAAATATATTTAGATATAATGCAGTAAATTAACAAAAGATAAAAAAAAAATCCCCATTGTACAGATACTGTCTAGATGGTTGAAAGTGATTTATAAAAGCAGTTATTTCTTCTTTTATAATTATCTAGGGTTGCCATTGCAGCTCATAAATTACATTTGAAAATATTTATTAGGTAGGCAAAGGGACATAACCAGATCTTGGTGGAAAATAGTCTGTAAAGATTGACTTATTGATATGAAGTTAAAGAAAATCCAGTCTACAACAAACAGTGTTTTTATACATCAACTGCCTTAGTTTTGAAAAACAGGGTTATGATGATATACCCATTTATCATTCATGGAAGTGCAATGGAAATACACTGCTGAGTTGCCAGCCCTTTAAAAAATTATTTCTGTGAGAATTGTTGGCCTCTCTCCGACTCACAATCCTGTGCCGGCCTACCATGTTTTTTTTTTACCTCCATTGCTTTGCTGCAAAAAACCTGCCTTGATAATACAAGAATCTAATGCTATAGGACAGAAATTCATGGTAGTTTTAGCTTTCACAGAACAGAAGAGTAGTGAATTTACAAGTAGGCTTATAGAACCCAAAATATGCAAAACAGAGGAATTTTTCATGTGATGTTTTCCTCCTATATCTGCAAGAAATGGATGGAAGCTGACTGCTGGGACCACAGCTACAGTTTTACTTTTCTTGGCAATTTCCTTCTGAATTCAGAAATGCCACCCCATTGTTTCCTAGAAGAAAAGTATTCTGAAAGCAATGTTATTGCTTTCTTTTGTTTTCAATTCTTCTTGGACACAGTCCATCCCAACTCCAAGATTAATACTAGAGAGAGTGCTATTTTCATGCCAAAATAGTACATTAATAGTGGAACTGCTACTTTGATCCAAGAGCATTTCCTTTGTATTTTGTGACAAATTCTCTAGAGGCTAAACTCTAGAACAGTGTTTCCCAACCTTGCCAAATTTAAAATGTGTGGACCCCAACTTCCAGAATTCTCCAGCCAGCATGCTGAGTGGGGAATTCTGGGAGCTGAAATCCACATGTCTTAAAGTTGACAAAATTGGGAAACACTACTGTACATAATAATCAAGCTATAGACATAAGAGTTTGATCTATAAAGAAGCGTTATTTCTTCACTCTCTGAAGATTGTCCTACCCTTCTTATGCCTTAAGAACACACATTTAGATCACATACAAAGTCTTTCTAAATGAATGGAGAATCTTAAACATATTATTAACCAACTTCAACTTAGACATATTATTAACCAACTTCAAACTGTGGCACAGTGGTTAGAATGCAGTACTGCAGGTTACTTTTAATGATCACTGGCTGCCAGTAGTTTGGCAGTTCAAATCTCACGAGGCTCAAGGTTGACTCAGCCTTCCATCCTTCCGACCTCGGTAAAATGAGGGCCCAAGTAGTTGGGGGCAATATGCTGACTTTATAAACCGCTTAGACAGGGCTGTAAAGCACTGTGAAGCGGTATATAAGTCTAAGTGCTAATTAAGTCAGCTTTACTTAAATATTGATTAATTTTATCTTCTGGAATCTTCTCTTGGTCGTATAGTTTTTTATAGTAATTTTCAATTATTTTCTTTTTCTCCTCATTCCGATGATAAAGCATTTCCTCATCATCAATTAATTGATAAATCAATTTTTTCTCTTTTTCTTTTTTCAGTTTATATGCCAACCATCTTCCTGGCTTATTTGCGTGTTCAAAAAAGTTCTGTTTAGAACTTCTAATTTTTTGTGCCAATTCCTCTTTATCTATTAAGTTCAATTTATGTTTTATAAGTTCCATTTGATTTTTTATATACTTTTTTTGTGGTTCTTTTTGTAGTTCTATCTCTATTGTCATAAGCTCCTGTTCCAATTTCTTTTGAGTTTGTCTCTTTTTTTTATTTCTCTTTCCCATATAGGTTATAGTTAGTCCTCTGATATATGCCTTTGCTGTATCCCATACATTCTGTAGTGACGTTTCTTCTTTTCTGTTCTCTTTAAAAAAAAATCCAGTTCTCTTTCCATAAATTGGATATATTCCTTTTCTTTTAATATTAATTGATTCATTGTCCATTTTGCCTTTTTTTAAATTTACACAACATCTGATGTATTCTTCCACCATGGCGTTCCCACATTCTGAGGCCCCATTCGTAGCTGGATGGAATCCCAAACTAAGCCCTTGGGAAGACCCAATAGCCTGCAAGAACTCACTCCAAAACTTTGTGGTAAATTGAACCTCCCCCATCTGAAATTATACATTTTGGTACCCCATGAAGTCTATAGATGTGTTTTACAAACAATTTTGCTAGCTTCTTAACAGAAGGCAATCCCGAGCAAGCAATGAAATGGGATTGCTTTGAGAACAAATCAATCACAGTCCATATTACAGTATTGCCACCACTGTCTGGAAGTTCAACTATAAAGTCCATAGCAATTTCCTCCCAGGGTCTGGAAGGCTTAGCCACTTGCTGAAGTAATCCAGGTGGTTTCCCTGGGTGGTGTTTTCTCGTAGCACAGATGGAACAACTCTTTACATAGTCCTCAACATCCCTCTTCATTTTCGGCCACCAAAATTGTCTTCTTGCTAGGTGCAAAGTTTTCAAAAACTCAAAGTGACCCCCCCCAGACGAGAATCATGACTCTGGCTTAGCACCAAAAGCCTCAAATTGGCTGGAATATAAAGCTTAGACCCTTTCCAGACTAAACCATTTCTCATAGTCAGATCATCTCAATTCTCCACTAACCATGGATCATTTGGAAGCTCTACTTTTAAATCCACTGTCAGTTTATCTCCTGGACCATCCATTTGCTGTCTGACTTGGGTTCTGGTCATGGCTTGCGCTGCAATCTCGTTCACTGAAATCATCGCATGGATGACTTCCTCTCGCCGACTGTCAAATTGAGGTTTCCTCAACAAAGTGTCAGCTAGTAAATTATTCTCCCCCCCCCCCGAGATATACTTTAAGTCAAAATTGAAATTTAAAGTATTGAGCCCAGCAAACTTGCTTGGGGGAAAGTTTCCGTGGAGTCTTCAAATCCTTGAGGTTTTTATGATCAGTCCAAACCTCAAAAGGCTCCTTAGCTCCCTGTAAGAAATGTCTCCAGGAAAGTAAAGCCCAACAAACAGCAAAGGCTTCTTTCTCCCATACTGCCCATCTCCTCTCCGTGTCTGTCAGCTTTTTAGACACATAAGCACAGGGCAGCAACTGGTTTTCCGAATTCCTCTTGAGTAGAACCACTGCTACCACCACATCACCAGCATCAGCTTGAACAATAAATGAGTTGTCAGGATCTGATTGTTGCAAAATAGGCTCTTTCACAAAGAGGAGTTTTAAATTCTCAAGCGCTTTCTGGCAGTCCATAGTCCAAGCTAATGGTTCAGATGGCTTTGGTTTCATAGGAGGGGGTCTGGTCTTTAATAACTCTGTAAACGGCAGCGCCACCTCCACGGATGCAGGAATAAATTGCCAATAAAAGTTTGCAAAACCTAGAAAACGTTGAAGCTGTTTATGGGTCCGAGGGGCTTGCCAATCCAAAACAGCTTTCACCTTCCCCGGATCAATTTCAATTCCTTCATTAGATACTCTGTAGCCTAGGTAGTCTAAGGAAGTCTTATGGAATTCAAAGTTTAAGAGTTTAACACAAAGTTTAGCAGCCAAGAGTTTTCTCAGCACTTGCCGCATCAATTTTATATGCTCCTCCAATGTTTCACTAAATAGAAGAATGTCATTCAGATAAACTAAGACTCCCTTATATAAATGTTCATGGAGTACTTCATTTATCAATTGCATAAAAACTGCAGGGGCTCCTTGAAGTCTGAAAGGCAAACTCCCTAGCAGGCAGTTAAAAGCAGTTTTCCACTGATCCCCCTCCCAGATATGCACTCTGTAATAAGCTTCTCTCAAGTCTAACTTAGTGAAGAACTATCCTTTCGATGGGTGATTCAATAAATCATCAGTGGGAGAGGGTAGGTGTTTTGAATACACACAGTTGATCCCCCTAAAATCTATGCATAATCTCATTCCCCCCTCCCCCCCAATCCTTTTTCTCCTTAAACAGCACAGGAGCTGCCACTTTCGATTTTGCAGGCTCTATGAAATCGTGGGCTAAATTGGCATCAATGTACTTCCTCAATTCAGTCATTTCCACAGGCATCATAGAATACATTTTGGGCTTTGGCAACTTAGCCCCCAGCTCTATGTCCTCCTCACTGAAGACCGCTTCCAAGTCTTTGTATTCTTTAGGGATTAGGGGCTCCCTTGGTAGCGTTTGTACTGCTGCTGCTGCTGCGTCGATCATAGGGACTTTATTTGGAAGTTGCCCCCTTGTTGGAGGGATCAGAGGTAAAGGGCCAATCCCTATTATAATCTTCCAATATCCATTCTCCCATTTGATGCAGGGGGCCCATTTATCCAACCACGCTAATCCCAGTATGACAGATTCAGTCATTTAGGGGGCTACAATAAAGCACAAAAGTTCTCTGTGCCTTCCCATCTCAAGCCTGATCAATTCCGCTACTTGCGTAGCAGGGACTCCTCCAATCAAAGTCCCATGAACCTGCTCAAACTTAATGGGACACGCTAAAGTTTCAGTTTTTATCCCCAGTTGCTTGACTAGGGGGAGTCCAATTAGACATCTCATGCAACCGGTGTCTATTATTGCCTCTATTTCACTCTGCTCCTCTATGTCAGGGACTATCAATTTGACCTTTACTGAAAAAGGGTGAATGATGCCACTCACTATTGGGTCGTTGTCACCGTCATCCCTCTCAGAAGAGTCCTCTCCAGCCGGAGATTCATCACCCTCCAACTCAGGGATGGGAACGTCTATGGCTTGCCTTGTGAATTTGCCCCCATCCGGTGGCTTCTTGGGGGTTGTCCTCCCTCTAGTTGCTGTCACTGGCCAAGGCTGTGGGACTGGAGCAGGTGCCATGCATTCAGATGCCCGATGACCCATCTGGCCACAATGGTAGCATTTGATGGGAGCAGTCTGCCTCGGAGCGGTGGCTGGCAGATCGGGAGGCTTTGCAGGGGCTCATCTACCCAAAGGTCTCTTCACTTGCTTCTCCAGTGGGGCTTTACCTGTCAGATTTACCTGTCCTGATCCAATGCTATGGATATGGTATACCAGTCCTGTAGGCTCTTGGGTACTCCTCAAATGCCACATGCCTTCCTAACTTCCTGATCTATTGCTTCTTTAAAGTAATGAAGAAGAATTCACTAGGCCAGTTCCTGAGGTTCCCAGCCACTCTCCTGAACTCCCAGATAAAGTCTTTTATAGGCCAACTACCTTGCTTCATCGTCTTCATGATGGCTTCATTCTCTTTTTTGCGATCGGGGTCTTCAAACTTGGCACGAAGCAGTTGTACGAGCCTGTCTGCATTGTCCAGTTCTGCAGCTGGGGTATCCAATCAGAAACATCCCCCTCGTTCATACCTTCAGCAATGGCAGACATTAGGTCGTGATCAGTGGTGGAATGTAGCCGGTTCTCACCGGTTCGCCCGAACTGTTAGGTAATTGCTTATGCAGTTCGCAGAACCGGCTAAAAATAAAGTGCAAAAAAGGTTTTTTTTCTTTCTCTCACTTCAGTTAATAGCTCCGGGCAGACAGCCAAGAACCACTTAATAGTTGCATCTGGAAT
>JANHFL010008643.1:18398-39773 GCA_032468155.1 Oxyrhabdium leporinum
ATTAATGATAATTGCAGGCTTTTCCATTTTTCCAAATCTATCTTAATTTGCTGTGTCAATCTATAGTAATTATCCTCAATCATTACGCATCTTGCTGTTAATTGCACCCCTGGATACTTCACTTTCTTGACAATCTGTTTGCCTAATCTCTTCACTATCTCTTTTTTCTCTTTTTCTGTAACATTTTTCACAAATATCTTAGTTTTCTCTTTATTTATTTTCAATTCTGCCACTTCCCCATATTCCTCTATTTGTAAAGTAGCTTAGGGCCTGTTTCTTGTGGGTCTTCTAATATAAAGACTAAGTCATCGGCAAATGCCTGTAATTTATACACTTCTTTGTTTATTCCCCAACCTTTTATCTCCGTATCTTGTCTAACATTTCTATTTAGGACCTCTAGTGTTGGAACAAATAATAATGGTGACAAGGGGCATCCTTGTTTTGTGCCCTTCTTAATGTTAACTTTTTCAGTCATATCTCCATTTATCATCACCTTTGCAGTTTTTTTTACAATATATTGTCTCAATCATCTTAATAAATCTCTCACCAAAGTCCATCTCTTTTAATTGCGCAAACATAAATTGCCAATTCACATTGTCGAAGACCTTCTGTGCATCTAGGAAAATCAACGCCAGTTGTTTCTCTGGATGCGCTTCATAATACTCCAATGTATTTTAAATTGTTCTCATATTGTCTTTGATTTGTCTCTTGGGTAAAAACCCATTTTGGTCTGTATGTATAAATTCATTTAGAAATCTCTTTAGTCTTTCTGCTATTATTGACGCAAATATTTTGTAATCCTCATTTAATAATGATATCAGTCTATAGTTTTTAATCCGTTGCTGATTTGTGTCCTCTTTCGGTGTTTTACTATTTTTTTGTCTTTTAATTGCTTCCATGAGTTCCATCATTGTTATTCTTTCTTCTAATGTTGTTTTAACCGTTTCTGATAGTATAGGTAGTTCCGCTTTATTTAAGTATTCTTTAATTTTATCTTCTGGAATTGTTTCTTAATCATATAATTTTTCATAGTAATTTTTAATTATTTTTTTTGTCATCGTTTCGGTGGTAAACAGTTCCCTCATCATCTGTTAATTGATGAATCAGTTTCTTTTCTTTCTCCTTTTTCAATTTGTATGCCAACCATCTTCCTGGCTTGTTTGCATTTTCAAAAAAGTTTTGTTAGAACTTCTACTTTTTTGTGCTAATTCTTCTTTATCTATTAAGTTCAGCTTATGTTTTATAAGTTCCATTTTATTATTATTATATATATATATATGTGTGTGTGTGTGTGTGTGTGTGTGTGTGTGTATGTATGTATATATATGTATATGGTTCTTTTTGTAGTTCCATCTCTAGTTTCTTAAACTCTTCTTCCAACTTCTTTTGCGTTGTCTCTTCTTTTTGTTTCTTTTTCCCACATAGGTTATGGTTAATCCTCTAATATATGCCTTTGCTGTATCCCATACATTCTGTAATGACATTTCTTCTTTTATGTTCTCTTTTTAAAAAAAATCCAATTCTCTTTCCATAAATTGAGTCCATTCCTTTTCTTTTAATATTAATTGATTCATTGTCCATCTTGACTTCTTTTTACCACCCTTCCATATAACTTTTATCGGATTATGATCTGCCCAAATACTTGTTTCCATGTTTATTTCTTATATATTAGATATTAGTTCTGCTGATATCCATATCATATCTATTCTAGACCAAGATGTATGTCTATGTGAATAAAATGAGTATTGATTTTTCTCTGGGTGGATCTCTCACCATGCATCTTGAATACCTAATTCTTCCGCCACTTTGAAAAAAGGTTTGGGGAGTGTTTTTCTAACTTTTTAATTTGTTTTTCTAGTTTTATAGTCCAATTCCACATCCATAATTGCATTGAAATCTCCTACTATACATATGTTTTCATGTTCAACTTCTCTTATTTTTTATGCAATTTGTTATAAAAATCCTCTTGATTGCTATTTGGTGCGTATATTGCTACTAGCAGTATCTGTTTATAGTGCATCATTATCTCCACCATTAAAATTCTCCCCTCCTCATCTATAAAGATTTGCTTAGCAATTATTGTCTCTTCTATGTAGAGCGCTATTCCCTTCTTGCTTTGTTGTGAAAGCAAGGTATATAACTTCCCAATTTTAGGGTATTCCAGTATTTTATTATGTTGCTTTTTAATATGAACTTCTTGTAGACAAATTATATCCAATTTTAATGTCTCTAATTTACTAAAAGTCCTTTTACTTTTATTGCAGAATTCAATCCATTTATGTTAATTGGCATTAACTTTATTTCTTCTTCCATGGTGTTACTTGTAAATGGGTTTTGCTGCTCTAGTTGTTCTTATCTCTCTCACTTACTTCCTTTTTGCACCTTCTCTTATGGCTATTTCTCTTGCATGTTCTTCTTGCTGTAATGCTCTCTCTTCTGTTGTTTCTTCTTGATGTCTATCCTCCCTTTCCTCTCCCCCCTTTTGCTTCCTCTTGTGATCCCCAATAATAATCATAAAACTGTTCTGCCTTCTCAATTGAATCTAATCTATGTCTTTGTTCCTGCCAGGTCACCAGTATTCCCTCTGGAATCAGCCATCTGAAATTTATCCCTTTTTTAATTAAATGTTTTGTCAGAAATTGGTATTCCCTGCTTAATTCTCTAACTCTTCTTGGGATTTGTTTTAAAACCACTATTTCTTTCCCCTTGTATGTTACAGGCTCATCTCTCACTCTCTGCATAATCCCTGTTTTAGTTGACTTCTTGGTGAACCTCACATGTACCACTCTAGGAAGTCTATTTCTCATCGCATACCGAGTATTTACTCTGAATGTTTATTCTATCTCGGCTATAATTTTTTTCTTTTGTCACCTCCAATACCCCAGCAAATAATTCTGCCATTATTTCTGCTAGGTTCTTTCATGTTCTGCTAGGTTCTTCCATGTTCTGAAGTCTCAAATAAAAATCTGCCCAATTCATTTCTAATAAAATTATTGCTCTTTATTTTTGTCTGCTAATGTAAGTCAATAGTCAACTTGTCCCACTTTTTTTCTGTTCGCTCAGCTTTCTCTTCGACTTTCTGTATATGTTGCTCATTTACTGCCATATTTGTTAAATGTTCTCTATTTTCTCTTCTACTTTGCCAAATCTCTCGTGGAGGGCTTGTATCATCATTTTTATTGCTGCTTGGTTTGTCTTCTCCTGTTGTATAATAGCTTCCAGTGACCTCTGACCTGCTGGACTGGAGGTTGTAGATGGAGGGGCTAAGGATGATGTAGATGTTGTTTTCTTCATTTTAAATATTTAATAGCAATCCACCGAGAGTAAACACTGTAGTTCCGTTGTAACCAAAAGGGGAAATGTGAATGTCAAAAAAGAAAAAGAAAAAAATAAACTATAATCCAAATTCCAGTATTATCAAACTTTAAATCACTTCAGGTTCTTCAAACCCTAATCCATTTCTCCAGGGAGTAAAAAATCAATAAAATGTTGTATTGTATTCCAAATAGGCCCACCAAGCCCCAGCATTCAGCCACCAGTTATTTTCTATCCAAAACCAGAGAGTTCACAGAGGAAAAAAAAATTAAAACAGGAGGTAAGAGGCAAAGGATCAGAAGAAAGATGAATTATTTGCTTTGCCTGTTTTATTTTCTTTTACATTCCAAGAGTTGCACTGTTTAAAGAACAGAAAGTCTCAGTGTTCATCTCTCTGTCTTAATTCTTCAGTCAAAACAATTTCTTATCATAGTATTCTCAGGCTTTCAAGGTTATATTTCCCTTTTCTCTTGCCTGTAGGTGGCACTGTTGCTCTGCTTCTCCTTTTCTCTCTCCTCTGTGCTGTCTATCCCAATGCAGGTTTAATGAAAAAAAAGGGGTGAAGCTGACATCGCAGCGATATGACGTGTCTCATGGGTGCTCTGTGAGACCGTCGAATCCAGGCTGCTGGGGGGTCCAAAATGGACCTAAATCGCCTTGCAGGGGCGATGAATGTAAAGAGCACAGTCCATTGATCATGAGGAGCCTGCAATCTCCCTGAGTGATCCAGGCAAGGCTCTTTAACCTGTCAGCTGGAAGGTGGCCATTGTATGCCGTTCCATAGCTGGGAATAGCCACCAACCAGAGAAAGAAAAGGAAAGACGGTGTGATCGATCTGGGTGAGAGAGAGACTTTTATTCTGAACTTTTAAAGCCAATAAAAGGAAGAAAGAACTCCCTGGAGAACAATTGGGAGAAAGTGAGACCAAAAGGGGGGGGGTGGAACTTCTTTTTCCTTCTGCTTCCGGAAGAAAGCTGCGAGGAAAGTTTTTAAGAGCAATTATCTAGAATAGGAAATTGATTAAAGGACTTGCTGGAAGAGTGTTTTTAGAAAACTGTATTCAAATACAATATTTTTAAAACTTCAGACCAGAAATTTTGGACTTTTTTAATTGTATGGAACTTTTTTTCGGCTCTCCTTTAGCCAGGAGTTTTTTTAGTACAGTACCTAGCAGATCAATTTGATATGCTTCTCCATCGTTTCGGTGAAGATGAGAATGTACAAGGGGGTCCTAAATACACTAGGACCCCTTTGTACAGGTGCTCATGCAGCACTTCGTTTATGAGTTGCATGAAGACCGTAGGGGCCCCCTGGAACCCAAATGGCATTACTTTGAATTGGAAGCTGCCCGGTGGGCAGTTAAAAGCAGTCTTCCACTCATCCTCCTCACCTTGTAGTATGCCTCCCTCAGGTCTAGCTTGGTGAAGATCTTCCCTTTTGCCAGATGGCCCAGCATGTCTTTCATTAAGGGGAGAGGGTACATGTTTTCCATGCACACGCTATTTAACGTCTATATACAGTCTCATCATCCCATCTTTTTTCTCTTTGAACAGCATGGGATCGGCCACCCAGAATTTTGCTGGCTGAATGAAGCCTCTGGCTAGGTTTTTGTTAATGTCCCTTAGCTCCTTCATTTCCTTTGGGATCATGGAGTACATTTTTAGTTTAGGGAGCTTTGCACCTGGTAAGATCTCAATCACACAGTCAGTGGGGCGGTAGCACATCACATTGCTTCTCGCTGAACACCCCAACTAGGTCTCAGTATTTTTTTAGGATTAGCTGGGTGGTTTCTGGTGGTTGCTCTGAAGCGATTTTAAGGACCTTGCTTCCTTTAGTTTCCGCCTGGTGCTGGACAGATCCTCCCTTCTGGCTGACTTGAGTAGAGGGCCTTTTCCTAGTGTCATTTTTCTCTCTCCTCCTTCCCACCAGATCATCGGGCCCCACTTGTCTAGCCAAGACAGTCCCAGAATCACTGCCTCTATCGTCTTCTGAACTATTACAAATCAGATGATCTCCCAATGTTGGCCCATCTCTTGCAGCAGTGGCTCAGTGAGGTGCGTTACAAGGGAACCTCCTATCAGTGATCCATCGACTTTCTCAAACCTCATGTCTTGGGGCAGTCTCCTTGCTGTGATCCCTAGCTTCAGCACTGTTGGTAGGCTAATTACAGCCGGAGTCTATTAGAGCGTCTATATCTCCCTGGATTCTTGACTTTGGCACCATAACTTTTGCGGGGAGGGCAAAGGGGCAGATGGCTTCACTTATCAGGTCATTTTCACTCTCATCGTTGCTATCATGGGGGCAGGCTGCTGGTCTCTGTGGGCTGGAGTTCCCTCTCCCTCACTTGAAGAGGTGGGAGACCTCGACAGCGTGGTGTGCCAAGCTCGATTTCTCCTGACCCTTCTGCAGCGGCTTTTTTGGCTTAGACGATGCTACCGGGGTTGCTTTCAGCTGGGGTGTTGGTGCCAGGCCCTCAGGGACTCAATGAGCCTGCTGACCGCATCTTGATGGGGGGTTGGGCCAAAGGAGGAGGAGGGTCAGTGGGTGGAGTGGTGACAGGTTGATGACCAAACCGGCAACTGTCTTGCGTCTGCTTGGGCTTTGGTTTGGGTGCGCTGCTTAAGCTCGAGGTCCATCATTATGGTCATTCAGTACCAGTCATGAATTCATTTGGGAACCCTTCAGTAAACCTAGGCCTGTAGTAATTCTCAGTCTAGGCCCTCCTTAAAGAGGTAGACCAACAGTCAGTCCAGCAAACCTGTCAGTGTGCTGGCCACTGTGCGGAACTCTTGCTCATACTCCTTCACGGGTTGGCCCCTCTACTTTAGGTCTCGGATTTTGACTTCTGCTTGCAAGTCTTGGGATTCATCCTCGAACCTGGCTCTCATCTCCCCCACAAAGGCTTTGACCTACCCCAACTCTGGCACATCTTCATTGTATAGTTTCATCACCCACTCCGTGACTTCCCCCTCTAGGTCATGGGTAGACTGGGGTGTAGTGGTCCAGGTGGGTCCAAACCTGGTTGAGGAAGAACGTCAATTTCTCAGAGTCTCTGTCAAACGTGGCCTTCATGGGTGGTGGGTTGGTTGCCCACAGGCTGGGCAACCAACTGGGCCCTGGATAGTAAGGCCACTGTGGATACCTTCCAGGAGGAAGTTGAGGTTGCCCTGCTGGACCTACCGCCAGTTGCTGCCTTGTGGAGCTCTGCCTTTGGCTTGGACTTGCTGCCCTGGCTGTTTGGGGAGGCAGGTTCATGCCACCAGGGTTTGGCTCTGGCCCTGGCAGGTCAGTAGCAGCTGAGCTGGTCAAGCTGCTGTCACCACGGGCGACCCAATTTGGTGCATCAGTTCCACTCCTTGGATCTCCATGTAGTTGAGCCTCTCCCTCAGCTGATGGGCTGTGAAGGGCGGTCAGGTACTTCCATTCCCTGTGCTCATCCCACTCGGTGTCCTCTTCACTTTCCATCTCAGGATGACAGTGGAAACTGAGGGGTCCTCAGGAGAAATTCCACTTCAGTGGCCTTTGGCATCCACTTGCGCCTTCAGTGGCTAGGGCATCCTCCTGCATCACTGGCTTCTTGGTCCTTTCCACACAGACCTTCAATCTGGCTGCCAGTGGGAGGGCCATCTCACCAGAGTGACTTGCCTGTGGCGTGACCCCGCCCGGGGAAGCGCTCGGTTTAGTGGTTGCTTCCCCCACCTTCTCCATCTCCAATCTTCCGGTGTTATTGGCAGGGCGGTCAGGGTTCAGGACCCTGGTGTAGGTTTATGACATTTGGTTTAATGTCAAGGCTCCAACTAATGACCTCAAGCAAATCAGAACTTTGAGACTTGGCTCCTTCTCAAAGGTCTTCTTTAATGAGAACATCATATCAGCACAGCTTCAATGGAAAACTAAATCTAAATATTTCTTGCGGTTTCAGTATAATTAAACTAGGAAATAACTCCATCCCCAAGTCACATTGGCCAACTGGATTAATTGGTGGGCACTTCAGGCACTCCAACCTTACCTGTTGCCAGTAGAGATGACCTTGGTTCTCATGAGAAAGCTCTTTGTTGTGTCTAGTAATGCATTCCAACCTCCTTCCTCCCTTCTCCCTCTGTGTGGCAACTAAGGAACAGAAAAATGGCTACAGCCAAGTTCAGTTCAAAGTTGACACCCACAGTTAGACTCAGAAAAGAGCTGTCAAAGACAAAATACATAAGATAACAGCAACAGTTTACAAAATCAATTACAACAATTGTAACCAATTCTATGTGGGACAAACAGGAATTGAAAACAAGGATTCATGAACATCAACTAGCAGTTAAAAAGCATGACCAAAACCCCCTGATCTCTAACCACATTGATAATAAACAACACCATTGGGAAGGAACAAAAACCATTGGCCATGGCAACATCTGCCACACACGTGAATTTATTGAAGCCTGGTATTCTACCAAAGGAGCAATTAACAAGCATATTGATCTAGATCCAGCATATGAATATGTAAGAAACCAGACCATTCGAATGACCAATCAACAAGAGAACCAATCAGCTGCTCAGAATGTAAATATAGCTCCAAACGAACAACCAATCACATGACCAACTGACCACACTGGCACACAAGACATAAGCTAAGGAGAATAGGACAAGAAAATCCTGCTGATGATGGAAAGAGTGCAGAGAAGAGCAACAAAGATTAATGTGCCTGGAGGCTAAAACATACAAAGAACGGCTGAAGAAATTAATCTTGTGAAAAGATGCCTGTGGGCAACCATGGGTGATACGATAGCAGTGTTCCAATATTTGAGGGGCTGCCAAAGAGAGGGGCCAATCTATTTTCCAAAACACCTGACGGCAAGACAAGAAACAATGGATGAAAACTAATCAAGGAGAAATTTAACCTAAAACTAAGGAGAAATTTCTTGACAGTGAGACCAATCAACCAGTGGAAAAGCTTGCCTTCAGAAATTGTGGTGCTCCATCACTGGAGGCTTTTAAGAAGAGCCTGGATAACCACTTGTCAGAAATGATATAGAGCAGGGGTGTCAAACTCGTGGCCCATGGGTCGGATGTGCTGGCCATGCCCATACCCGGTTTAGCAAAGGGGGAAAAAGTTGCAATATGTCACATGATGATGCCGTGTTTGACACCCTTGGTATCGAGTTTCCTGTTTGAGCAAGGGATTGAACTAGAAGACCTACAAGGTCTCTTCCAATTCTGTTATCCTTTCCCTTCAGTTCTTCTTTCCTTCTGATGAGGAATCCTGTTCAACAATTTTGATGAATAAAACAACTTGAGCCTAAGAAATAATTGTATTTATTTTTATAATTGTATACCACCTGCATCTCAACAACTCTACACAGCTCACAACTATCAGAGCAGATTCAACCTGATAGTTAATAAAAACCTGAAATGAACTCAGTCCATGATGTTGTAGAATACTGAATACTGATACTTGAATAATGTGATTCTGTACATTCATTTACCATGAAGTTCTCTTTCTGAATACAGGTGCCATATACTGGCCAGGAGCCAGAAGAGGAAACCTACAGTGCAGAGAACTTCCGTCGCATTGCACGCAGTCTCAGTGGGACAGCCATCGCAAGCAGAGAAGAGAAACTTGCTTCTTCTCAGAATTTTGTAAGTAAAATGATTGAAAAGGAAATTTCTTGAACTATTGCACTTTATTGGTTTAGTGCAATTGCTAAACGTTTTACAGGAAGAATACCCTGTTCCATGTTCATCCTGTAATCTTATTACATTTTATGGAAAATAGTTTCCTACTTGTGTCCCATTTGCAAGTAGGATAATTAAGATTCAAAGGCCCTTTATTTAATTTTGTATTTCTAATGCCAGGATGTTCTAAACCACTGACTTATTTTCTAGTACATTCCCTTTGTATTTTCCTCCTTCTCTTTCTGTGTAATCTCTACATTTTACTAATACCTGTGGAGAAAACTATTGTTTTATAGTACTATTAACTAACATGACATCAGTAAAGGCACCAGCAGTTGCTGTGATGTCTGTTCATTTCAAGGTCTTGCTGGTAAGCTCTTTAAAAAGCTTTTAATTAATTTACTTGAATGGAAAGAGGAAAAATGCAAAGCAATAACAAAATGATATGTGTGAGGGTTTTATGTATGTATATATAAACAACTCATTCATAAATTGCAAGTTATAATTGGTTTTTTAATCCACAGAGTAATTAGTATAATACATTTATATTTCATATATAAATATATAATATATATAACATTATATTATGTTAAAGGACATGTCTCTTAAATATGGAGGGTCCATTTCCATTGCCCAGCTATCAATTTGCATGTAACAAGGATGTAATTGAAAAGAACATCCAAAATATTACATCCTATTCAAATTTCAAATTGTAGGACATCACAAAAACCTGTTTTAATAAAACAATATTCTCTTTATACCCTTAACACAATTATTTATTAGATTTATTTAATTAGGTTTACATGAAACCCAAGGGGATGTACACATAACACTCCCTCCTATTTTTCCCATAACAACACTGTGAAGTAGATTGGATTGAGAACATTTGACTGGGCCAAAGTCACCCAGTGAACATCTGGACTAGGTGGACTAGAAACTTGGTCTCCCTGCTGCTAATCAACACCTAATCATTACCTCACATTGTTGCGAAAAATGTATGTACAAAGGTAATAAGGTGTAATAAGTCCCAAATATTGTTTCTTGAAAAAGCTGTAATTTAATATCTTTTCACATTTTTCTGCTGCAAATAATGTATTCTTTTTTTTCTGAATATGAGAATAAAAAGTATTCACTGCTTCTCTCTTCAAATTATGAAATACTTATTTTTTTACACTCTTTAGTGGATTCTTGCCGGCTGATTCTTAGATACACATTACTGAGTATTTGATTAGAGAAAAAAGAAATGTATCAATTTCTAAAGAATCTCCTGTGAAAAAAATTCTAAAGTAATTGACATATCTTCCTAGAAGTTAAAACATGTGCTAGTTCCTGTACCTGAGGAATAGTTATTTCTCAGCCTGTACATTATCATTTAGAATCTTTGAGGAATCTGTCTCTCCATTTGTCATAACACTAAGATGCTACAGCCACGAGGAGAAAAATGATCACACCAAGAATGAAAATTGAGAACAATGATATGTAAAAACATGCCTGGAGGTGCTTCAAATGTTCTGGCTGGGACTGTTCTGTTCCAAGTATCAACCAAAATGTGGCTGTTGCAAGCAGGAGTGGTTCAGGGAGAAGTTGGAAAAGGCCAGAACTGAGGAGTTTACTAGGCCATGTTAGTCAGGAATTGCTAACACTTTAGATGATAGACTCAAGATTCAGAAGGTCCTTGACAGACTTGAACATGGGGTCCTATTCAAGATTGGGTCCTATTCATAGCGGTGGCAACAACAGCTGAGGAGAGGGGGCAAGGCAGAGTGGGAAAAGAAGGCAGCAGAATATCAGGGAGCGGGGAATGGGGATATTAGGGATGTGCTATGGCAGCTGAGGGAAAGGAGAAAGGAAATGCACTGGGAAATTAACAGAAAATGGTTTGTGGGCATGCTATATTAGAGCGTTGAGCAGCAGCAGCAGCAGCAGCCAAGAGGAGGAAGCAATAGCAATAGTATACAGTATATACCGCTTCATAGTGCTTCTAAGCATTTTACAGAGTCAGCATATTGCCGCCACCCCCCAAAAAAAAAATTTGGGTCCATTTTACCAATCTCGGAAGAATGGAAGCCTGAGTCAACCTTGAGCTGCTCTGAATTGAACTCCTAGAATGAGCAGTGAGCTAGCCTGAAGTACTGCGTTCTAACCACTGCACCACCATGGGTGCTGAAACTATATATATTATTTGTGCTAAAATAGAGTTCTGGGGAATGTGATTTTGTAACTGCATTTTTTTCTTACCATATTCTTGTTGATCCCAATTTTGGTATTTATTTTCCTTGTTTTAAAAGGAAGTGTCCAGTGAGAGGAAACTGTCAATAGAAGCCAAGTCCTATTCTTCCAGCACTACTTCTCTTTCCTTCCCTCCCAATTTGCCTCCTACGCTCCCCTTCTATCCTCAGCACTCTTCACCTGAGCTGCAGCACTTCTCCCATGATGCTCCAGTGATTAGTATGGTGGGCAAGATGCATAGACAATCAGGTAAATAACTGGGCTTTTTAAAAAAAATGTATTTCTAATCAATTTTTAGAAATACAAAAAGAGAAAAAATATTAATATAGAAATATAAAATTGATAAGTAGATGAAGAATTAATACCTGGGGAGATCCTGGAAAACAATAATCAAGTAGTATGTTTCTGAGCACTATAAATGAACAAGTCAATTACTAGAAGTGAGTGTGGGTTTGTTAAAACAGGTCACGACAAACATTGCCTTCTGTGATACAATAACTACATTAGTGATCAGGGAAATGCTGCATAATTTACTTGGATTTCTGTAAGGGATTTGACAAAGTAGACCACAACTACTTGGTAAGATGGAACAGTGTAGGATAGACAGCACCAAGACCAGTAGATTCGTAACTGGCTGACCATTCACACTCAGCATCAATGGAACTACATCTTCATGGAGAGAAACATGCAAAATCTCAAGGTCTGTCTTGGGCCCAGTACTTTTCAACATCTTTATAAACGATTTAGATAAGGCATAAAAGTGGAATTCATCAAATTTGCAATGACACCAAGATGGGAGGAATTGCTAACACTTTAGATGATAGACTCAAGATTCAGAAGGTCCTTGACAGACTTGAACATTGGATTCAACAAAATGCAATTCATTGGTGAGAACAATAAGGTCCTAATACATAGGCAAAAACCCCCAAATGCACAGATATAGAATAGCTGCTACCTGGCTCAACAGTACCTATAAGAGAGATCTAGCTGTCTTTCCCCACTGCAGTATCCTGTAGCTGCCAAAAAGCTAATGCAGTCCTAGGTTGCAGAGGGATAATTTCAAGGTCATGTGAAGTGATAAGTATCGCACTGGTGAGACCACACTTGGAATACTGCATCCAGTTCTGGTCACCATGATACAAAAAAGATGTTGAAATCCTAGAAATAATTCAGAGAAGAGCAACAAAAATGATAAGGGGTGTGGAGGCTAAACCAAATGATTGAGGGAACTAGGTATGTCTAGTCTAATGAAGAAAAGGACTGGGATGATATAATAGTAATCTTCCAATATTTGAGGTACTGTCACAGAAAAGCACCTGAAGGCAGGACGAGAAGTAGTGGATGAAGACCATTAAAGTGATGTCCAAACTAGAACTAAGAGAAACTTCCTGAGAACATTTAATCAGCAGAATGGCTTATCTCTGGAAGTTGTGTGAGCTGGAGGTTTCACTGGAGGTTTTAAGGAGACTGGACATTTGGGGATCAGCCATTTGTCTGAAATAGTAAAGGGTCCCCTGCTTGAGTGGGGGATTGCACTAGAAGACTTCCAAGATCCCTTCTAACCCTGTTATTCTATGTTCTAATTACCAGGAATTTATAGCTAGTGCTCAGTGTATTTGTGATGAGAATTGAACTATATAAAAGAAAGTACATTAAATTATTTTAATGATGAGAATAGGGATTTGAATTTTTGAGCTAAGTGCCAGCTAAGTGCCTATTCGTTTGTTTAAAGATACAAAAAGGAAAAGAAGAAAACTAAAAACATTATAGAAAAATATTAGTTTCTAACTTCCCCTTTGTACCAGTTGATTAAGACTTATATAGACTTACTATTTTTGTATGATTTTGATGTCAAGTGTTTCATCATTTCTTTGTCTCTAAATTGTTACATTTTTCTTTCTGTGTAATATATAGCATAGTATGTATGGAAGCCATTCTTGCTTAAATTTGATTAAGCTTCTGTTGTGAATATATGCTATTAAAATGACTATGCCTTTTGTCCATTTACATGTTCAAAATCCAGTACCTGACTCTTCTATGATAGCACATTGTCAGGGAATTGTGCAGCCGGTGTCCAAATGGAGTCAGAGATGCTGACAAGAACTTGTGCGTTTTTTATAAATAAATATACAGTAAATATATTTAAAGTAAATAAAAGTAAATAAACAGGAGCATGGGCAAAACAAAACAGGGAGAGAAGAAGCATAAAACAGGAGAAATATTATTTGGGTTTGTCAGGATATTGATTGTGGAAGCATTTTACAAGTTAGGGGCTCTAATGTGGTGATGGTCAGCCCATTCATTCTGAGCTGTTGGGAAATCTTTCCAGGTCATTAAATATTGAAGGGTTCCACTATGCTTATGGGAATCTAGGATTTCTCGGATTTCAAAATGCTGCTCCCCTTCTATCATTAATGACTTGGGACGGTGGAAGCTTACGTCTAAAGAGAGAAATGACTTCAGGTTTCAATAAACTGCAATGAAACATGGGGTGGACCTGCTGGATGTGGGAAAGTCTAGCTCTACAGTTACAGGATTAATGATGCGCTTAGTTGGGAAGGGCCCCACAAACTTGGAACCTAGTTTCTTTTATGGTTGTAGGGGACTGGAGGTAACAGGATGAGATGTAGACCCGATCATCAATCTTGAACGGTTTTGGGTTCCTCATGCTTCTTGACAGCCTGCTTCTTATAAGCCTCATGTGCATCCGCCAGCGCCTTCTTCACCACTGGCCATGTATTTCGCAGTTGGGAGACCCACCCCTTTAGGGTCATTGGGGGTAGTTCAGGCATTGGCTTACATTTCTGTCCTGTAGTCACTCTAAAATGAGTGACTCTGGCATAGCTACAAAGTCCTGACTGGAGGCCCACTTAAATGGGGTGAGCCCTGTGCTACAATGCACAGAATTGTTATATGGTACCTCTGCAAAAGGCAAAAGATCAGTTCCGAACAGCTTCAAAAATTCCCACCAAGACTGTGATGTAAATTGTACTCCTCTGTCTGAAATAATGCACTCAGGCGCACCGTGCAACTTATACACGTGTTGTACAAAAAGTTTAGCTAACATCTTTGCAGAGGGAACCCTAGGACAGGGTACAAAGTGCACCTGTTTTGAAAAAAGATTGGTAACAACCCAAATAACAGTGTTCCCTCCACTTTCAGGCAGTTCCACAATAAAGTCCATAAATATTTCTTTCCACAGTCCCTGGGGGCTGGCTACAGTCTGTAAAAGCCCTGTGGGCTTCCCCGGTGGTCTCTTTGCCACTGCACAGATTGGACAGCTGGCCACGTAGCTTTCTTCAAGGATGGCCACCAAAACTGCCTCTTAATCCAGTAAGGGAAGGCCATGGGGGGGCGGGTGTCTAGCAATGGAACAGGCCTCTGCTTCAGACTCCGTTCTCGGCAGCAAAGTCTTTTTGCAAAGATGTTTAAAGGCTTTGCAAACAAGGGGAAAGCTTCAATGTTTCAGATCTTCCTTCCATTTGCAAAGCCTTTGGCTGCAGATCTCGTCCAGGCCTCCATTTGCAGAGAACAGAGGCCTAAAGTACAGTGAAATCACGAGAGATTAGTAGCATGAGATCTCGTGCTACTGATCCCGTGTGATCTTGAGGTACTTTAGGCCTCCATTCTCTACGTACTCACCGTAGGCCTGAAGTGCCAAAACAGACCAAGAAAGCGAAGGCTCTCTAGATCTTTGCAAGGCGAGTACGGTGCCTGTGAAACCCAGGGAAGGAGGGTGTTGACAGGGCAAATGTTGCAGAGCCTCTGCGGTCATTCATAAAGACGAACAACTGCTATGGTGCTGCAACATTTGTAGTTTCAGGACTTGTTAGGGGGTGCTTATCGTGTAACTTCGAACGTTCACTAAGGGAATGCTCATAACCCGGAGATTATCTGCTCATCTTATGATCACAATTGAGACCAGAATTTCTATTGCTAAGCAAGATAGTTAAGTGAGTTGACCCCAATTTTACCTTTTTTGCCATGATTGTTAAGTAAATTGCTGCCGTTGTTAATTGAATCACACAACTGTTAAGTGAATCCAGTTTCCCCCATTGACTTTGCTAGTCAAAAGCTGGCTGGAAAGGTCGCAAATGGTGACCATACATGTCAATTGCCAAGTGCCCAAATTTTGATCACATGACCGGGGGATGCTGTAACAGTTATGAGTGCAACCACCAGTTGTAAGTCACTTTTTTTTAATGCTGTTGTTGTAATTTTGAACAGTCATTAAATGATAGTTCATTTAATGGGACTTCCTGTACACAAAGAGCAGGTCCTACCTCTCCTCCTTACTCAAGAAAGTAGAACTCTCGAAATGTAGTATTTCAAAAGGAATCTTTCATTGAGCATAAATGATAGCAGAACAAAGGCAAAGCAGATTCTAAATCCCCCTAGGCAATACAGTTAGAAATTAAGGCACTAGAAACCCCTCCCAATAGTCCGATGAGTATTCAGCCAATCCACAGGTGCAAAGTGTTATTGTAACGGTCATCCTGAGAAACAGATAAGCCTGCTTTCTCAGGGCCATCTTCCGTTTGATTGCAAAGTGAAAGAATCCACATGGCCTCCCCCTCCCTTCTACATTCCCCAAAAGGTGAGAAATCCTCAAGACATTTAGGCGCCAGGATAAAGGTTATAAAATAGCACCTTTTACATAAGGGTTGTAAATTATAGCAGCCCACCACAGATCCCCCCTCCCTATCAGTTGAATGGCAGTATCACTTTAGGGATCTGACAGCAGGTTTTCCCCAAACTCTACTTCTTGAGGCTTGCTTCTTATGGGAAATCTGCAAACAGAACATACATCAGGGGAGATGGAGTAAAGACAAATGTCACAGTGGGGCTGCAAGGAGGGAGACAACAGAGGCAATGACAGGCGGAGGGGTCAAAATGGAAAGCCTCTGCTCACTCATGCGCACATATGTGTGTGTGTGTGTGTGCATGCATGCGGGGGAGTCTCTTATCTCTCCCTTTGACATTGGTGAGGAAAAGAATGGGAGAGATAAGAGAAGCTGGGATGGGAGCTTCTTGCAGCCTGGTGGGGGCAGAGCATGATGCGATCAGCGGCAGGGTGGGGGGATGTGCAGTCCACAGTCCCTTGAGCACTCACCATTGAACTAATAATAGGTGAGAAAAAAAAAGCAGTCCAAAAAAGAGTTTTCATTAGTTTGCAGCCTGCCATCACAGATGGTCTCTGTTGAGGGCATGGGGCTGCAAGGAGTGAAGCCCCGATGTGCATACACACACATGCACACATGCACGGGTCTGGGAGAGGTGAGCTGAGGGCCATGCAGCGGCCCGTCAGGCCGGAGTCAAACTGGGAAGCCTCTGCCCACCCCTGCCTACCTGTTCCCAGCTCTGCCGGAGCCTCTGCCAGCTTTAAAAAAAAAGAACCTGCGGAGCAGCATCTTCCCTTTTTGTCCACTCTCCCCTCCATTGCTTTTACATCTGGACTGACTGTACACCTGATGCCGAAAGGGCAGTTCTGCTTCCACGCCCCTCTCCAACATCAGAAGCCATGTTCCTCATGTGCTCCCACAATACCAGAAGCTGCACACCACTGCCGCAACCCCCCCCCCCCCCCCCGCAGCTCAAAGCCCCTGCGATCACCTATCGCCTATTGCATGCTGGCAGGCAGAAGCACCATGGCTTCTGCCTGCCACCCGATTGTCTTGCGAGCTATTTGTCCCATACAACCAAAATATCTTGGCAAATGGGGTGGATGGCCAGGTGCCCTATTAGCTGCGGAGAATGGCTGGGGAAGGGCCAGCAGACGAAAGGTGGCTGTAAGTGGGCTGAGGAGGGAGGCAGGAGGCGCCACCAAGAGTGGGAGACTAAAGGTCCTAGATCCTCAAAAATAGTTCAGTACTGATTGGCACAGACTGTAGAAGCTGCTAATTAAATTCAAGAATGAAGTATGTAATGTCCCTTATTGCAGCTTATATTTCCTGCTGAGGAATTTTTCCTGCTGAGCTATTCCAGGCTTTCATTAAAAAAGCTTCTCAAAGCAAATGATTTGGTCAGCTGTAGTTCTTCTGTTATGAGTAATGTAGAATTAATTTCTTGTTTAGGATTGGTATTAAATATGCAAAGACTCAAACTCCTTTCCTGATATGTATTTTTTTTCTCTTCAAATAAGGATAGGTAAAATAATATTTTTCAATTTGTTCATTTTTCAGGAAATCAAAAAAATATCCCAGAGTGTCTAACTGTGCCAGACAGGAATGCAGCTTTCCACACAGAAGATAAATCATGCGTGCCACTGAATTATGGGAACCCCATTTTCAAACAGGACCGCTCCTCTCAAAGGCAAACATCTTTTAATATATTTTTAGATGGTGGAACATCAAATGCTTCCAACCACTGGCTACAGAGAAGTCATGCTGGTCAAGAGCTAGCAGCAGCATCAGATAGTGAAGCAGCGCATGGGGAATTTCCCACCCAGATGAGCGAGGACTCACAAGAGTCTCTGCCCCAATGGCCGCTCCCTCAGGGAAAGGATAATGCTGATGCTCTTGGCTGGCGGCGGTCTCCTGGCAGGGGTTATGGGACTTCAAGATACAAAGGCTTTCAGAGTTGCTTTCTGGAATCCCAACAAGCCAAGGTCCGAGGCCCAAAGCGTGTTGATATGCCCCCAGATGAAGACTGGCGACAGCACACCTTTGCTCCACAGCCTGCCACAAGAAGCTTCTTTGTCCACTCTGGAAATGCCCTGTAAAATCCTGGCTGGTGCAGCAGTTGCCCCCGTGCACAGCCGTGACTGATGAGATGGCACCCTTCTGTTGGGCTGTTCCTTTTGAAAGGGGCTCTTGTCTGAACTGAAGATACTGAAATGCAATTGATAATAAGATAGCGAGATATTTTTTTTCAACCAGTTGTTGCCAGTTTTGTCTTTAAAATAGTTATATGATTGCCGAAAACTAACTGCACTTTATTTCTTTGTATGTACTGCTGTTTTATAACAACCTTTTCAGCAATTCCATTCCTAACCTTTTGCTATAAGAAATGGTTTAAGGCTCATTTGCAGAAGAGAGGGCAAGATTTGCATTTGGACTAAAATTAAATCCTTTTGATGTTTTCTATAGGCTGTATTTGGTGAATTTATGTATCATGTTAAGTAGCACTAGAAAGCCTATGTGCCAATTTTCAATTCAGTGTTATGTTCTTCTGCTCCATTATATGCTGGGGGGAAGATTTCAGACCTTTCTACAGAATTGGCCATGTTCATAATTTAATAAGATACAGGCACAGGTAACTCCTATAGGGGCTAGGGAGGGAGTGTTAAGATATGGCACCAGCCCATTTCTCATTTTTTTCAGAGTAGACTACTAGGATTTGAAGTAGCACGTTTAATAAACACAGAATCACTGTAACTATTTTAGGCTCTGACATACTTGCCTTTGTAAGTTTTTCAAAGAAATAAATGAAAGTTATGTTTATTGAATGATTATTTTCTTATTTTCAGAAAGGTGTTTCCCAAATTGGAATACTTCTTTCACTGTTCATTCTTTTCTTTGTGATATTAAATATTTTATGGGTTGACTTTTATAATATTTTGTGAATCTAGCTAAAGTAAGGCGATTTGTGTGTTTTATAAGATTATGCTTTACAATAGAACTGTTGTGAATGATGTAGACAAAATACACCATATTTAAAGGCCCTGTTAAGAAGTTAGTGTCCTCATCCTGATTTTCATTCCTTTTGTTTTAAGATTGTCTTTTCTTAACTGAAAGGAACATATAAATACAGTACAGTTGTAGGTGGTGTCAGGAAAATGACAGATCAAAATGAGCTGAGATTACTAAAGGATACTGTCAGGATAACAAAATGTTCTATTTAAAACAGGCTGAAAATACAAAGATACTGTACCAGCTACTCAATGAACAAGTAAAAATGCTAACTAATAATATAAAGGCAAAACTGTTCAGAGATTTGTAAGCATCTGGGAAATATAATTAACCAAAGTCTGCATAGATCAGCTAGCTCAAAAAGGGTGCCGCCAGCGCCACAGATCAGCTGCACAGGAGACAAGCACCACTGCGATGGGTCTATGACAATTCGTCACGGCCAACTCACTGCAGGACAACTGGCTGCAGGGCAAGTGTTACATTATTTCAAGGAAATAGTGGAATAGAATCATTAAAGAAAGGATGCAAAAGGAGAGACAGAATGAAATGTGAAGGGCAAAAATTAAAAGTATTATTTTAAATAATGAAATAGAATTGTTAAATTATCCTGCAGCAAATTGTCCCATGGTAAGTTGGCCGTGGTGAGTTGTCCTGCAGCCAGTTGTCCTGCAGTGAGTTGGCCATGGTGAGTTAGCCACAGCGAGTTGGTTGTGGCAAGTTGCCCCATTCCACCTTCCCCTCCTGCAGCATTAGGGCTGCCCGAAGCTATACAACTATGACACATGCATGGGGCCACAGTTCATCTAGTTCAAGGGAAGGCAGTGTTGCCCCTCCTCCTGCCAGACAAAAAAACATACATGCATTTCATCTACTGGCCATTGGAGGTTTTGATCGAGAGGAAAAGAATGCCAAAAAGATTCTTTGCTGGAAAGGCGAACATGTACAATCTATAAAGGAAGATTGGGCTGTAATATAGTATTATCCAAAATCTAGGATCAATAAATAAGAATAACAAAGCAAGTTCTTATTGCAGAGTCTGTTAATCTAATTAGTGGTAGTCAAAACATTCTATGAACTTCAGCCCAGTACCAAATGAATTGAGCTCAATTTTAGCAATCCTATAAGCATGTAATTTCAATAAAGCTTCTTTGCACATTTCCTTCCAAATGTTTTATTCTTTTTCCATACGGCATAAGCAATTATGTAACCTCCAGAATGCATTATACAAACCTTTTTCAAACTCCCTCTTTAATTCACTTTATAAAATATGAATATTTTAATGATGTGCTTAAATAGAGCTGTATATTTCTTTAAAACACTTGGCAATACAACTGGGCAATTATCAGAAACTGCAAGCTAAAGTGCAGTTTTCTACCTCATCGATCAAAGCTCGAGAAACTAAAAATCCACTTGTGAATAAGTTGTCTTAATACATGTACATTAAGTATATTCACCACTGCTCCATTAAAGTCCAAAAAATAGATTTACAAGTACTTTCTTAAAAGCTTATGGTAATTTTCTTGAAATTGAAAGTGTACTACAGATTAAAAAGAGTCAAAACTCAAAAAGAGGGAAAAATTCTGTGAAAAACACTTGGGTGACTTTGTGTTGGACCTTAGTAATTTAAAAAAGGGTCTCTTACTGCAACTTCTAAATACTAATTTGTCACAAGTTTATGGTTTTGCAAAGCCATCTTCAGTTCACCATATCTACTGTGCCAGCTCCCCTGAAAGTTGGAGAGCACTCAACTTTGGAAGGTCTGTATAGGAAATGAATTTAAATCTTGCCTGGGTCTAGAAAGGGCAGAATGAGGCATTGCCTTTTGCTCCCAACCACAGCAGAGACTTCTAAAGGATACGGTCAACTGTCCAGCTACCGAACCCAAAACAAGGACAAGCTCTTAGAAGATTTGAATTCCCGAAAGTAAAACTTTATTGGATACACCATATTAGTACTAAAAAAACAAAACCAACTCTGGTTTTCCTGCGCGAATGCTTGCCCAATTAATAATTTCCCCTTCTCCCCACCCCTGGGTGTTCACATTGTCCAATTATGAGATGTTCTTTTGTTATGGAAACAGTCCATCTCTCTCAAGCACCTGCAGTGGTGACCTTGATGGCTTTCATGCTCTCACGATCTCTGCATACATTTTCCACATTCCATTTCCCTGTTCCCTCGCCCCAGTTCATTGGCAAGTTGAAAAGCATTAATATTTGAAAGAATCAAAACCGTTCAATCTTGACATGCTGGCCCCTTGAAGGAAAAGGGCACCTGGAAAATATTAAACACAAATTATCGTTGCTTATGTGATCTTAGCCTTCATTAATCTCTGGCCATTGAGGGTATTTTGCATGGAACCTTTCCACTAATTTGTTTTCATTAACATTTTGGGCACCTACCCACTCGGCATCAGCTGAGGGATATCTTTTTCATTGCACTAAGTATGGTAATTTCCCCTTAAAGTATCTTGAGTCCAGTATCCTATTTATCTCATAGTGTTTCCCACCACCACCCACACCACCCCACCACCAACCACAAA
>JANHFL010008644.1:0-19719 GCA_032468155.1 Oxyrhabdium leporinum
AAACGGAAACACCCACCACCACCCCCCATCTTCAGTTGTTAGATGGGGATGCCCTGGACCCGGCATAAGCCGCGCAGCGCGTGCATTGACCCCGTCCCGCTCATCGGAACGCCTCCTGCATTAGGACAGAACATTTGTGTTGAAATCTTCCAAGTTCTCCAGCCAGCCCAAACTCCATCACCAAGTGCTACCAACATTCTGGACCCCTGCTCAGAATTTTCCAGTACCTTTAGGATTTGATTTTATTTTTTAAATGGCACACTTTCAATAAAGACACAACTTCTCATCACATTTTTCCTGTTTTTTGTTGTTGTTGAATTAAGATGGGAAGCCACTTTATAGCTGATATGTGTGAGGAATGGATGAGTTTCTTATTTTCCAATTGCAAATGGGTTGCTGTTTTTTTTTTATTGCTGATACATGACTCTTCTACATTTCTGTAGCCCAGACATGAATTTACTCGGCTTTTGTCGAGAGGATCTGTTCTTGTAGACCAGCAAAACTAGAGAGTGGAATTGCTATGGAACCCCAAAATCCTTTTTTCTTGTTCTTCTCACCCCTTTTTCTGAGCGAGTGGTAATAATAACCTTTGTTTGAACATCAAATACATACATTTTCTTAGCTTCGTGATTTCAGATATCGATCAGTGGAATAAAGTTATTGAACAACTAGGGACACCCTGTCCTGAATTTATGAAGAAGCTGCAGCCAACAGTGAGGACGTATGTGGAGAATAGACCTAAATATGCTGGCTATAGTTTTGAAAAACTCTTTCCAGATGTTCTCTTTCCAGTTGATTCTGATCACAATAAACTGAAAGGTAAGAGACCATTAATTTTTTCTCCTGCTAATGTTGAAATGTCATCTTGGGAATAATAAAAGTAAAAGATGCATTGGATTGCAGGCTCCTATAGGTAGAATCTAGTTTTCTTTTAGCATTGGGATGACATCTACCTTGTTAAATGTTCTCATTCTCCTATATATAACTAGCTCACCTGAAGATCTTTTATATGTTTTATATGACTATTCCCAGTTTTACCTTTGTTGTAGAATAGCAAAAGTTCATAGATGAAGGCAAATGAGTTTCTGGTTGATAAAAAAGAAAATGCTACTTCCCTCACATTTACATTATTTTACTATGACATGTCATTACAAATATACCAGAAGTAAATATCTAAATAGAACTGGTGGCCTGTGATACTTTGTTGAAGGAGATTTCTCTATTTTTGTTGGTGTCATGAATGCCAAAAATTATACTGGCCAATTAAAGCATTTTTCCCTTGGCTACGCTAGAACCATAGGCAGAAATTAGCCAGTCAGATGGCTTTTTCCGTTCCCCAAGACTCGTGGAGCCATTTGTTGTATTCAGGAATAGCTTTTCCATGTTGCTCCATGGGATTTCAGGTTTCTCCCGCTTTCCATTTGTGGAGGAAAATCTGCTCAACCAAGAACTGGGCCTTCGGAGTGGCAGCAAAATGCCTCTAGGGAGCCAGTGCAGCAAAAGGGCTCAGGCAGGGGTGAGCCCTGTCGCAGAGAGCTGAGAGAGAGGGAGGGAGGGAGAGGGAGACTGGGAGAGGCCCAATTCTATGCAAGAAGGAAAGCACCTGGCCTTTTTCTGCATGCCAACGAGGCCTGGGTTTTGGCAAGAGGGGGTCTTCTGGGCAGAAGCCCACCTCTGGTGGGGCCCTTTCTTGCACTCGAGCAGTTTAAGAGAACCATGCCTAAAGCCCCCGGGCAGGGGGGAAGAATAGTTGTAAAGCTGAAGGGGAAAACATTTACTTCTTGCTCCTGGTTGCACTGCCACATTATGCGTGCCTGGAGCGTGGCGTTTGACCTCTCGGAGGCTGTTGCTTGACTCCCTGTTGCAGAGGTCGTGTGACATGTCATCAAGCCGTCATTTCCAATTTCAAGATGAGCTGATAGACCGCCTGAAAATAGCCACGGTGCCAAAATCATGATTTCATATTAAATAGAACTAGGCAGTGCAAATATTTATGGAATCTCATTTTGACACTTTGTATTTTGGATTCAGTCACAGAGAGAAAGTTACTTTTTCTTTCCCTTCGCCTTTGAATTAGATAAACCGACGCAATCCAGAATTAGATGCTCTGGAAAGTCACTGACCACGTATTTTTCATGCTTCAACTGATGTAGGTTGTGGCCAATAGGTGCTTCTTGGTCAGTGGAGGTGCGAGTTGACAGGACAAGAGAGGATTGTCTTATTTTACCGTGTTAGAGAAAGAAGAAGCCGTTCTCCTCCCTCTTCGTGCCAGGGGTGTGAAGAGGGGAGGGTTTTTCTCAGTTTCTTTGGAGTGGCTGCCACTAAAGCAGCCCTACCCCCATCTTCAGGGCGCAGGCCATCCGTGGGTTAGGGGGTCTTTCTTGTCATTCCTTAGCAACGGAAGAACGAACGGAAGGGAGCTCCTGGCTCCCTTCTTGGCTTCTAAGTTTATACTGATAAACTCCCTGGGGCCAACCGGGAGATGGCTGAGGCGAGGGGAGAGGTTAGCAGCGTCCTGGCTCCGCAGGGGGGAGGAGTGGAGTAAGCTGCTCTCCCACCAGTCCCCTTCAGGCAGTTCACTGGGTGGGTTTTCAGAAGGTTTCTTCCCTCAGGCCCAGAGGCCCTGCATGCCTCTTGCGGGTGGGCATTGGGAGCGGAGGACAGGCACCCGCTCCCCGAACTGTTACAGCTGGCCACACACATTCAGCCAGGTGTTTGGACCGGATTCGGTGTTTGCGTTCCCCTATTGAGTTCTGGGATAGAGAGAGAGAGGTTGACGTTAGATGGTGCGAAAGGGATCGGTGCAGGGTGTGAGCTCTTCCACCTCAAGCTGCCTTTTGCCATTGACCGATGGGGTTCAAGTGGGGTCCCAGATCCTTTGGGATTACACCTGTTACTCTTGGGGATATCTTTGCTTTCTTTTCCCACTTCTAGGTATTTGGTATTTTGCGATTCTCTCCGGTTCTTTCTCGTCTGTTCTGCTGTCCCCTGGCCGCCACCCTATCCAGTCAGGCAGACTTTTTTGCCTTCCCTATTGACAGTTGTCACGTTTGGGTGCTTGTCTGTCTGAGTTCTAAAGGCCCAGAGAACTTTAGCTTCTTCATTTGCTATTACTTTGTTTTGTGGTCCCACCAGTTCTCGCTTGCTGGCAAGTGGCATTTCTTGAAGCTATTCCAATGCACCATGGTTGCTACTTCGTCATGCTGTTGCTGCTCGTAATCACTCTGTGTGAGATATTCTCGCGGCAGCTGAGCAAGTGAGACAATGTTTTTTCAGCTCCTTTGCAGATGTGGCAAACTTGTCCTCTCGATTCTAGCTTTGTAGGCATTCTTCTTAAGGGTTGGCCTTGTGCAGCCAGAATTAGTCCCTCTGTCTCTTTCCTCAGCCTTTTCTGCTCTTAGCCACTGCCAGGTCTTGTATCTGTTTGCCTGTTATTTCTTTTTAATGCACTGGCCATTAATGCAATGGCTTTCTCTTCCGGTGCCTCTGTTCCAATCTTTATTTGGTCTTCCCTATAGACCAGGTGGTCTCTCCAGCACTCAGCACTTGGGTAGATACCACATGAAGTAGCCCGTTCAACTGGCTAACTGGTCTTGCTATCGCAAACTTCTCTTAATATTGCACCTGAATCTACTATTTCCCCGATTCCTGGCAAGACAGAACGTGCAGAGACTTGGGCGAGCTGGCTCCACCCGGGAGAATTGGAGACGTGCTTTTATAGAGTCTTTTGATTGACCACAGACTTTGCCTGGTGCTGTATGGGGGACCCTTTGGGGGACAAGAGGAAAACCATTTTGGAACCTCTTTGCTATCAGCTCCATTTCTCCACTGATCAAGAAGAGGACACTGGTGTCATGCTGAGCAGACCCACAAATCCCCCCTACTTTTGGGTGAGGGACATTTGGTTGCCCCAAGTGTGTGTGTGTGTGTGAGTGAGAGAGAGAGAGAGAGAGATATTTAGAGAAGTTCTCTTGAGGCTAGCCAGCCATAAATCCTCTCAGCCCTAGCTTTGGTGTGAGGTCCTTTTGTGATAGTTTATTACAGCTGAAACCCAGTTCTTTACTGATGTTGGGCACCCAGCAAGAGCAGAGTCTCTAGTTGCCAGGGGTGGTTGTTTTTTCAACCAACTTCATCTCCCCCCCCTCTGTCCCCTGGACATCTCCTGCAACAGAGGAAAGTTGTGCTCCTTTTGTTCTCTCTGGAAGCTGACCGGCCTCTTCTCTATCTAAATCAGCCTTAAATCAGCCACCCATAAGAAATTGGACTGCAGCTCCTACTGACCGGTGTAATCGGCTTGGGTTGTTTCCTATTTCATATATCACTTTCCAAAATGTTTAAATATATTCTGTATTAAACATTGCCCTTGCAGCTAGCCAGGCAAGAGATTTGTTGTCCAAAATGCTGGTGATCGATGCCTCAAAAAGAATTTCAGTGGACGAAGCTCTGCAGCACCCCTACATCAATGTCTGGTACGATCCCTCGGAAGCTGAAGCCGTAAGTCCAGCCCTTCAGACCCTCGGGCTCTTTGCGTGCAGGGGAGGAGACTGTGGGATCGCGGTGGGTGGGCGGCTGGGGGGGGGCGGCTCCAGAGCTGCAGCTGGAGGGGTTCTTCAGGGCGGAAACTTTTAAACTATTCCTTTGCTGTACAACTGGTGGAGTGGGAGGTGGAACTTATGTAAAAGAGCCAAATTTTGTGTCTTTGCTAAAAAAAAACCCCAATCTTGGTCTTTTTAAATGATTGCTGAATGAATGGCATAGAATTACACAGTGTGGTTCTTGTCACTTGAAGTTATTAAGCTAGGCTTACTGCATACCCATTATTAAACTGGGTGTATCTGTTGTTTTGTTCATAGTGTTTCCTTTAGCTAAGTTGTTGTACCTTTCTTCTGTTCCCAGCCTCCTCCAAAGATACCAGACAAGCAGTTAGACGAAAGAGAGCACACAATAGAAGAATGGAAAGGTGAGATATAAATGTTTTCTGTGTTCAGCATAAGCCAAGCTGGATGCCAGTAGAGCTGCAAGGAAGGAGGGTTAGGAGGAGCGCCGAACTGTGGCCTTTTAAACATCGACCAGCCAGGGACCTAGGCAGAGGGGGGTTGGGGGGGGATACTGGATGAATGGAGGGTTTTATAGAACTACTACAAGGTTGAGAAAGGGAAGGGGTAGTGCAAAGGAGGTGGAAAACCTGCCACCTGTCCTGTAACATCATAGCTTTCAGTGGGAGGGCTTTCCACTCTGTGGCCATCCCCACTGGAAGGAACTCATGTCTTGTTTCCCTGCTTTCTGGGTTGAGTGTCATTTGGAAGAAAGACAATATAATAAGTCAATCATAATTTGGCAGTTCAAATCCCACCAGGCTCAAGGCTGACTCAGCCTTCCATCCTTCCGAGGTGGGTAAAATGAGGAGCTAGATTGTTGGGGGCAATATACTGACTCTGTAAACCGCTTAGAGAGATCTGTAAAGCACTATAAAGTGGTATATAAGTCTAAGTGCTATTGCTATAATAATTTTATTTATGACCAGAAGACCTGAATAGCAGTAATAACCAACTTCTTTTGAAAGTGACATGAAACCAGATCGGCTCCCTATGCTGCATAGTGTCCCAAGGACAGGTGGGAGAAACTTGGGAGAAATGGAAATGGAGTTAGGAAAATTGGGAGAAATGGAGGCAAACTCCAGGGGGAAAATGAGAAACCAGCCATTATAAGTCATGTGTTTGTGGAACAGCAGGCCCCGCAGACATTGGCTGCGTGGGCTTGGCAACGGCCTTTCTCAGTGAATGGGTAGACCTTCCGAAAGGAAATAATGTAGCTACTCCATGGATTATCTTGGACTGAAACATAAATCTATACATGTACCAGCAAGCTTTTGTTCCCTATGTCCTATATTTCCTACCTTAGTCCCACTCAATCAAGTGGTTCCGTGGTTTTTAAAGGGGAACGGAATTGAACCATGAAGCATGGGCATTGCTTGGCTCGTCCCAATACATTCCTTTGTGGCTTTCCTGTTTGATAAGTGGAGTTTCATCTTGCAGAATGTGGCTCTCTTTCTTTTTCAGATGAAATTGCTTCTCTAGCTTGCTTGAAATACTTTACAGATAACACTACACCTGTTCATTTACAGAACTGATTTACAAAGAAGTAGTGGAGCTGGAGGAGAGGACCAAGAATGGAGTGATACGTGGGCAGCCATCTCCTTTAGGTTAGTTGCTACGCATGTTCTTTGGTTAATGCCACGTATAAGGAAAAAAGGCTATTTTTATCCACCCTTAGTTCACATATTCAGTGTCTTGTCTGAATGTTGAGATTATGCCTGCTTCTTATTCATGTAGGTAGCTATGTAGCGTTTTTAAGTGTAAATATCCGTATTTACATTGGGAATCAGAGTAATTGTATGCAATGGGAACGCACACCTTTTCTCTGCAAGAAGATTGGCAATAATATTTACATATGGGAGAAAAAGCAACTTGGAGCAGCGTGAATTGCCCTTACGCAGCTCTTTAGGTTCACGTCTGTTTCCATTTCCCAGGCTGGAAATGTTATTTCCACTGAGTTGTCAACAAGTTGGGAAGCGTCATGGGGTCTAATAATTTCTGCCCATCTGGTGCGATCTAACGGGATACAATTACTATTAGACAAGAGCTGAGAGTGACCCAAAGACACCCAGTTGGCTTTGTGGCTCAGGCAGAACTAGAACTCGTGGGCTGCTGGTTTCTACTCTGGCGCCTTTCAACAGTACATCAGTCAAGCTCTTGAGGTATCCCTTTAGGACAGGGCTAAGCCAAATTATGCAGTTGTCCTCCCTGACCGTAGGAACAAGATTGCAGGTAACCAGTAACCGGCTAGAGGAAGAGAAACTTGCAGAAGTAGTGAAGGATCTCTCTGTAACTGAAGTGGTGCTTTGTTTCTCATAGCACAGGTGTAGCAACAATCCATGGCCCTCAGCATCCATCTTCATCCCCATCAGTCTGTGATGCATCTTCACTGTCCACTGACCGGACTGTGGCCTCCGACACCGACAGCAGCCTGGAAGCCTCAGCGAGTCCTTTAAGTTGCTGTAGATGACAGCGAGTGGATGTAGCAGAGAGATTGCTAGCAACAAAAATCAGTGGTATTATTTTGGGGTGTTTTTAAAAGTAATTGTGGGATTAATTTTCAGAGTGCTAATTTTAAAGTAAAATAGTAAATCACGATGCTATTCTGTAATTAATTGTACAGTATGGAACTTAATTTTTATTGTTTTAAAATTGCATGCTTTACTACTGTGATTTTTGACTTTATTTTTTCAGGATGCATTTATAAGATAGGTTTATTAAATGTAATATTGCTATTCAGTTTGCTGTATCACAGCTTCTTTCAAGGTCTTTCAGATTTGTTTTTTAGAGAATCTGTATCAGCAGAGCCATTTTTCAATCTTTTATTTCCAACTGTTGTTACTCGTGGGATATTTAATTATAGGCTATAGAATAATGCCTGGACAAGGTCTTTGAACAAAAACGCTTCTGAAGTGTTTATCCGGGGAATGCTGTCTAAGCTGGCTGTCTCCAACGGACCCAAAGGGAGGATACCCAGAGGGAGTGGGCACGCCAGCTGTTCCAGGGGTGAGGCGGGCTGAATGTTGCCATCGGCCTGGCTCGCCTCCCTTGCACAAGGCCTTTAAAATAATCCCCCGATTACACCTGGAGTGTGTTTGCTTCTCCACTCATTTGTTGCATTCAGATTAGTACCAATTCTAGAAACAAAAATGTTTTCCCCCCTCCCCCCCCCTTTGATGGTTTTCCTCTCAACCTGTAGCTGATACTTCTGGATCTGTGGTAAAAGTATTATATAAGTGTACTGTGTACGCTCCAGGGGGCTCAGCCTGTGCAATACTTTGTGACGTTGGATATTAGAACAACCCAACAGAAATCACAAAAGACATGAGGACTGCACTAAGATCATGTTTTGGTTAATTTTCTTCCAAGAAAAAAAAAAAAGTAGAAATGCTGGATATAATTAAAAATGGTTCTGCTTTCTGCTGAAATGCATTTCAATACATATCTTCGAATATGCATTTCATTTTATTCCTCTGATTCAAATTCTGAGTTCATTGTGAATTTAAAATTGTGAATTTAAAAATTGCAGAGTTTTAAGACTTAAGCTTGTACTATCTGCATTGTGTAGATAGAAGTCATTTCTGTTTGTTTTTATTTATTAAATTTGTATGCTGCCAGTTTCACCCGACTCTTGGCAGGTTACAGTAACCGAAATGTCCATGGTTTGCATAATTCTACAAACAGTAAAACATACTCGGCCAATGTGACACTGTTAAAGAACAATGACAAACAATCACATTAGAACAGGCACAGTGCAGGATGGCAGGCGGATCCCTTGCGGACATAAAATAACCCCTCTTCCTCAGCCCAGTGACAGTTGCTCCACATCCACAGATCTCAGTGACAAGAGAAGCAAAACTAAATTTGGCCTCCAAGGGCAGTGGGAATAATTCAGATGTTAATGTTTTCTGGAAAGCTGCCACTTTGGGGGCAGCATAAGTGAGGCTGTATCCTTTGGGCCTTTCGATGGAAACATTTGTTCCTGGCTTCAGCCACCTTCCTTCCATTATTGTGGAAAGGTGGAATCTCCCATTATATAGGGAGAAGAAGAAGAAGAAAAAACTCAGTAAGAGAGACATAGCAATAGCACTTAGACTTATATACCACTTCACAATGCTTTCCAGCCCTCTCTAAGCGGTTTACAACATCAGCCTATTCCCCCCCCTCTCCAAAAAAAAAACACACCCCACAACAATCTGGGTTCTCATTTGACTGACTTTGGAAGGGTGGAAGGCAGCCTTGAGCCTGGTGAGATTCGAACTGCCAGTCTTCTGGCAGTCAGCAGAAATAGCCTGCAGAAGTTATTTTGCATCATAGCACCAGTTTCTGAGCAAGCCTAGGCAATTATTTCCAAATGCTATAAAATTTGTCAGCAGGGGCAATGACATTCAAGGATCAGATATACAGAGCGTAAGTTGATTCACATGCCTAATATATTGTGCCTATTGTGTCACGCTGCCTCCTCAGTTTTGGATCAGGGACACGAGTTGTTTGACCGATCTGAATTAGCCATTGGGGGAAAAAGAAGCAGAATTCCCTCTGAGAATAAGCCTGATGTACAGTCAAGGCAAAAGTCTGTAAGTGAAAACCATCCTGTTGGTGGCACAGGGTGGCAAAACTAATAGTTCTAGCAAATCCTGCTATAAAAGAAGAGCATTAAAGGGCAACTGAAAAGTAATTTAAATTTTGCAGATCAGCCAAGCATTGTTTTTCCACGCTGGAGAAGGGTGATCCAGAGCCATCACCTCTCTTTGCCCCCACTATGTATACCACTCTGTGCTGGGTCTAGCGAACAATTGTCGTGTTGCAAGTGAAATCATTTCGCCTCTTCCTCACCAATCGGTGATTTTCCACTTAGGCCAACGACTGTGATGCCACTACATGAGTAAAGCAGCAAAGTAGGTTCGCACCTTCCTACGTGCATCAGAGAGGAGAGTGGTTACAGGCCAGGGCAAAACCGCTTGGGTGGGAAGTCGAGGGCGGAGGGCGCCTGCCCGTCCTCAGACTTTACCCCACTTGGCTCCCTGCAGTGAGATTCCCCAGAGTTGTGAAGAAAGACTCCATCTCTTCTTGCAGGAAGTGGTTTCTCTTCTCTGCGCCTTTCCTTGCCGCTCAGAGTTCCTCAGCTTGATTTGCAGCACGGCCTGCTGCTTCTTCTCTTGGATTAGCTCTTCTTCTAGTCTTGTCACCGGCTTCCTCAGTTCTGTGCTTGTTCCTTCCATTCTTAAAGGGAAGAGAGAGAGAGCACAAGTTAATTACATAGCGGATGCGTTTTGAACAGCCTGTCTCACCAGAATGCCTGTGAAAGTCCCGTCTCCGTAGTTACAGCCAACTTTGGTTTGAAGAGCTGTTAAGATGTTTTTGGCCACCATTCATTTCCTTTAGCCACCCCCTCTGCCACTTCGCTTGCCTGGTGGCCCTTGGCTTGCATAGGCATCTCGCAGCCCTTGACCACTTCCTGCCCTGACAATGGCGCTGCCCCCCCCCCCCCAGCAGCTCATCACTCCGCTGACAGAAAACTGCAGGGTTTGGAAGATTGGCAGCTTGTTGTGAGGGTAATATTAAAGGCCCTCCTAATGATGGCCATACTTTATCAAGATTATTAAACACCACCCCCCAGCCCCCCAAATACACATTCCAGAGGATGTTTGTGAAAGTTAATGTCTTGGTCTCCCACAATTCAGGTCAGGATTACAAGATAACAAAAGGTGAGCGGTCAGGTTTTATGAAGGGCAAAGGGTCTGTAAGAATATGTGCCTTGTGTACCATGGTTCCTAGCCTCACTGCCCAGGCAGCTACAGAGAGAGACAGAGGAATCAGTTTGGCCTTTTATTCTCAGCTGTTGCATAACCAACTGCCTTGGTTCTCTGCCTCTCTTTCCTTGCCTTTTGGTCTTGCATACCTCTTAAAAGCGGTCTCGTATTCAGACCCTTGTTTTTGTAGCTCCGTCTTCAGTTCTGCGACGAGGTCTCGCAGGGCTTCTGAGCAGTGAACGGCATCTCTGGAAGCGATGGACAGATTGCATCCATCCCTGCTTCTGCCGCAGCGGGTTTCTGGCTCCCCACTGCTTCTCTCCAGAGGGACCTCACCGTCCGGCAAGGGGCTGCCCAGAGGGTGTCCCTTCGGGTTGAAGGCCAGGCAGGCTCTCGTCGTGCACGTGGCACAGGTGGTGACAGAATCCACAGTGAGAGACAGACCACTGGAGGAAATGGAGCCGCTGGGGCCAGCGCTGCTACAAGCATCCTGGGAGCGATGAAGGACGGGGACATTGCCATAGGTGGAGAGCCTTTGGCATGAATCGGAATCTTTGCCTTTTCCTCCACGGTGGCCTTGAACAGCCGACTGTCCACCCACCAGCCAGTTCTCAGGTAAGGATAAGCAGCAGCTTTCCAAGAAGGAGTTCCCCAGTGGGTGGTGGAACGACCCAGCTGCCGGCTGCTGCAAAGGCGAGCCTTTCCAAGGGGCCACGCCTTGCTTCCTGGGGTTGGGGCTGCTGGACGGCTGGTTGCCATTTCCTTTCTGGGTGCAGCCTTGCATGCGAAGCTGAGCTGCAGAAGGCCCGAGAGCTGGAAGCGAGCCAACATGGCTGCAAAGGCTGTTTTCTGTCTGGGCACTCTGTAAGTTCCAGTCTACCCAACTAGGTGGACACTGGAGATCAGCTTCTGGTTGAACCGAGTCCTGAATCAGAGAGGGGTCAAATATCTTCCCATGCTCGCTTATCAAAATAGCCCTGAACCAATGAAGTACCTGTGAGATGAATATTCAGACAGTCATGTTAGGACAGGACAGTCATGTTTTGCAGAGAAAGACATTTACTCAACATGAAGGCATTAAATATCAAGGGATTCCTATTTCCTTGAAAACCAAGCGAGTGAGTTAAATGCGGTCTCGAGGGCCACACAAATTAAACGGATATTCAAGCGGGGTGTGGCAGGGATTGATCCTGGAATCTAAATCATCGTTTTCAATAATGATTTAGATGAGAAAGCTGGAGGGAATGCTAATCTGATTTGTAGATGACACAAAATTGAGTGGGAGATCTGATACCTTTCCCTTTTCCACAGGTGGGTATCTTGAGTAGTGAGCTCAGCTCCAGATACCACAATTCAAGAGGGATTCGGCCAAAGAGAAACAAGTTCAGAGAATGGTAGTGAAGATGATCAAGGAAGCAGAAACAGATTTACAAGGAGAAAATGAAGAGACGATTTGTTTCAACTTGAGAAGAAAAGACTGAGCAGGGAAGAGGACAGCTTTCTTTTGAAGGACCTGAAAGGATATCACAGAGAAAAAACACAAGACGGCTTTCCAAGGTGGGATATTGAATAAACACAGCAAAGAGTGCCATGACACCATAAAGAGTCTCAAATTCATAATGGCATATATTCCTATGGATACGAATTCATCAGATGTATAGTTTAGTATTCTAAGAGAGAATCATATATACCTTTTCTTCTAGTACTATGTGACATCAGAAAACAATGAATGCCTCCCAATACACTCAAAGATACAAAAAAAAATTCTGGTCACATTATTGCAAAATAGTATTTTTTCTAAATCAATTCAATTTTTCATATCAGATCAAACTGAAAATCTAAACTGAAGATTTGGATTAGAGTCAGTCCACGCAGCCTTAGTCTCTGTGCCCCTCAAAAGCAATTCGCCATTTTATTGAGTCAAATAATCCACTCATCAGCCGAACACACATTTGTTGGGGTTTTGCCTTCTGTCCCTTTGTAAACTTCTGGTATTCCACGTTCAACTCTTCTCAAGTACGGGCAACTGGATTTGCAGGCCCTGGTATCGCCCGGTGGTGTCCATTTGCAGCTGGGTCTGGACTGCTGCCCTTTGAGCTACCTACCTTCCATCTGACTCACAGGGTCTTCCATCTGAGGCCGAAGAACGTCTGGTCCAAACACCGTGGCAAGGTTCTGGATGCTCATCTTGTTATGGCTGGCTTAAGACTGAACTTCATCAAGAAACCTTGAAAGCGCCGCCCCCCCCAAAAAAAATCAATGAAAACTTTATAAATAATCACCAGCAATTCTTAGTGGCAAAGACCAAGATTTCCAACCTTAACTATTGCTCCACACATGGCTAAGCTATTCAGAGAGATACCTAGTTTGGACGACAGGCTCAGCTCAGCCTCTGGAGATGCCTTTTTGGGGAGGGGGCTAATCAGTAATCAGGGTGGGATTTGGAAATGCTGCAACCGGTCAGGGAAAGGTTTAAGGTTCCCCGATTTGCACAAATGAACCCTGATCCGGAGCGGGACCCAGCACACGTCCTCTGGGTTAAAATCTGTCTTCAACCACAACTAGTGGCCCTGCTTGCATAGGGTGTTACTCACAATCCTATGCAGCTCCAGAAAACATAGAGTTAACATTCTTATTTCCTGCCTCTGAGTCGGTCCTGACTTCTGCCTGGACAAGTCCATGCAACTTTCTTGGCACCCTTTTCAGAAATGCTTTGCCATCTCCGCCTCCTCCTCCCTGGGGCTGAGAAAGGAAAAGGCCCAAGGTCATCCAGCTGGTCTTGTGCATAAAGTGGGGCTAGAACTCCCAGTCTCCTGGTTTCTAGCCCGATGCCTTCACCACTGTACCAAACTGGCTCTCAACACTATCACTAGGTAGAATCTACCATTTGATATGGTTCCACTTCCCTGTTTGAACCCATACCTCAATAATTAGAATGAAATATTCATTCTGGATTGGGGTTAGGGTTTGGGTTTAGGTCAATTAGCTTTATCCCCAGTCAAAATAAAAAAAGGAATATTTTCTCATCAATTTTAAAAGTTAAAACAATTTATGAATAAATCATGAGCTTCGTATCATTCCTGACCAGATCTGTTATTGAAACAGCCCCACGCTTGTCTTCCCAAAGGGAGACTGTGAGGAATAAATACAGAGGTAAAAAAACCCCGTTTTCAGATCATAAACATGAAACCAATAACCTTGTGCTGAAGGTGCCTTTTATTTCTCTCCCGAAATCCCTAAAGAGCCCCAAAGTCTTTTCTGGCAGAGACGCAAGCACCACACCACTGTCCACTTGAGAACTGCCTCGCCACCCAACAATGGTGAACAAAACGGAAGCAGAGCGGTTTTCCTTTACCTGCGGCTGGTCTGGCCAGCCAGGACCCCCTTCCCTTCCCTGCCCATGGACTGGACTTGCCTGCAGATGAACCAGAGGAGGTTGTAGTTGGCTTGAGGAAGGCAGCGCACCCATTTCGTCAGTTTCCAGGTTCCCTGAGGGATCATACAAATAGGAACAGCAGGTGCCATTTTTCATGCAACAGTTAAGGAAAATTTATCTAATACTCTGGGTGCGTTTGAAGCACACGGCAGCCCTCTCCATCCCAAGGTGGCAGCCCTTGGCCTGAATTTGTAAGAGATTGCAGCCTGAATCCAGGACCTCCTCCCGGGTCCTGAAGGCTGAGAGTTTCCCCTTTTTCAACCTGTTGAGACCTTTTTAGGAACACCAGCCCACCCGCCATGTCAGCCACGATGGGAAAAGTGCAGTATAAAGAAGGGAAAGGCTAAAATGAGGAAAGCTTTTTCTTTGTGAATTTTTCACACCAAAAAAGCAGGATATAGGTGGGCCCAATTCATTGTCAACATAGAGCTCATTTTTATGAAACACTTAAAAAATCACATTTCAAAAGCTTATAAATAGGTATTTATAATTGCCAATTTAAACTAGTAAAGCTGGAGACACCTTTAGTCAGCCTAAAGGTTTCTCCAGGTTTACTAGTTTAAATTGGCAATTATAAATACCTATTAATTTATAAGCTTTTGAAGTGTGATTTGATTCCTAGTGATTTCATTTTGTTATTTTTAGTGTTTTTTGTCAACACTACAGAAATGGTTGGCCACTGTCTTATTTCCTAAAATAAAGATTATTTTCCAGACTAGCTACAGCCCTGGGATTCCCTGTAATATTTCATCCAAGAACTTGTAACCTTACCCAATCTCAAATGCAAGTTTTAATGCACTGATCCTGTGAACATGATTCGGCTCCTTTTATCCAGTATATAGTGAAGGGGCCAATTGGGTTCAAGAGTTTGCACACCTTTAGCCATCCCCTCCCCTCCCATCTTTAGACTGTTCTGCTGCTGCTGCCGCCTCAACATCTTCCTTCTTCTCACCTGGAGGCAGCAGGAATGAGGTGCAATGTACAACCTGCCTGCCTCCCACTATCCCCAGACTCCCGTTTTATGCAGCTGCTTTTCCCTTGGATAATTACTTCTGCCGAATCCACTGACCTCGCCTTTGTCCTTGGAAAGCAACTGGCCACAGGAGAGAAAGTCTTGGTAATTTGCGAAAGGAATGACGGGCTCGGGAAGCTCTCGGAGGTATCGCTTCAGGAGGGAGGCTACTGCGTGGACATCCGTATTTCTGCAAGAAAGGACGAGGAGGGGGTTCAGCAGCAAGCCGGCAGAAAAACTGCTGCCCTGGATAAAGATGGGACAGCTGATGCTGACAGGCTTCAAACTTCATTGATTAAAAAAAAAACCCTTGTTGAACAGCTGGAATTACGACAGGAGTGCTGTACTTGGGGACCAGGCAAGTACAGAGGCAGCGCCATCACTCTCTGGGGATGGGACACGGAAGTGGGAATTTCCCACAGGCAGAATGAGATACAGCAAATGTGAGCAGGAAATGGAAGTGGCAGGAATCAAGTCCTCTTATCTCTTTCAGGCCGTTACTTTCCAGCCCAGCTAAGAGCAGCACTCACGATATGCTGCACACATCGATAACTCCAAAAAGTCATCCTGCCTTGAGTGCTGACAGGCAATCCACAGGGTGGAATACTGCACTTCTCCCAAGTTAGTAAGAGCGGATGCCAATTAGCCCGGTGCCTAATTCATTCACCATTCCTTCTGCTTGAGCAAGGGAAGACCTCCAAAATCCCTTCCAATTCTGTTATTCTGTTATACCTGTAGAACTGGTAACCAACAAAGGCGTCTCATTGCAGGAGCTTATGCAGCTGGAATCGGAGGCTCAGTTTTGCCATCAATCTGCTTCTTCCAGTGGGCGGATGAGTCCAGTTCACAGCTGTGAGGGAGGAGATTTTGGCTTCCCTTGCTTTGCAGGAAAAACAAATTTGTCCTCTCGTTTGCTCTTTCAAATCTCTGACCAGCTGCTGGGTGAGGTCATACCCCTGTTTGAGCGATACCCAATTCTCTGTGGCTACCCCAAACAATAGGGGAGATGCCGTGGATGTCCTCTCATCATTCTCGAAGGCTGTCAGGGTCTGGATGGGACCAAACAGACCGAACCTGAACCTAGACAAGATGGAGAGACTGCTTCGCCATCATAGTTCTCACATCCATATTATTTCTGGCTGGCAGGCATTACCCTGAAAGAGGAAGTTCACGAGCTCTTTGGGGGACATCGGCATCCTTCTAGAGTCTCACCTATCCTGCCTTTGCAGCAGCAGGAGGTGGAAACCGTACCTAATGGTCCTTTGCCTGCCTCCAACTGGTGCATGAGCTGCCTGCCCCCCTTCGCCGCCAGCCAGGAGGCAGCAGAAGCCGGGCAAGGCTAGCGGGCAGGTGCGGCCGAGCGGGAAGCCGGGCGGCGGGCACGCGGGGGCGGCGGTGGCCGCAGCGGGAGAGCAGCGGGCGCGTCCCTGGCTGCGGAGGCGGCCGCCCATCCCTCCTCGGCCCCGCTCGGCGCCAATTAGGAGTCGTAGCTCAAGGCGTTGAAGTCTCCGGTGAGGCCTGCAGCTCCCCTGGGCAGGCCGCGTCTTGCCCGGCCGCCGCCGCCTCCTGGCTGGCGGCGAAGGGGGACCGCTCGCTCCGAGGTGCCGGCCTTCGCTCCCAGGGCTTGAGCCTCGCCGGGATTCAGCGCCAAGCTTCTTCCCGGGCCCCAGCCGGCCGCCGGGCTGCGGCGGCGGCGCCGAGGAGCAGAGCTTGTCCCGCCCCGCGCACTTTCCACGGGGGTCGTGCCTGAGAGCCAAACTGAACGGGAAATAGATTGGTTCGGCTGCAGGGTGAGGCGCAGGGAAGGGTTCCCCGAGCAAACGTTCCCGGGACTCTTTTGCAGCGAGCGCAGAGCGGGAGGGCCAAATGGAAGCTGCGGAAAGACTCGGAGATGTTCCAGCACGTAGGAGCCGAGCGGCGGCCACTCGGGCAGCGGAGCCGGACGCGCCTTCGGTTCGGAGTCCAGAGGAAAAGCCCGCAGCAGATTCAGGGAAGCGGAGCCGTCCCACGCGAGGCGGGAGCCAAGGCGCAGACTATGCAGCGAGGCCCCAGAGACGGTCCAAGGCGTCAAGGCAGCGGCTCAGATACGGCCAGGAAGGGCGCAACCAAGTAGCTGGCACTGGGCACGGGAACCCCTGCCCCTCCCTGGCTCTTGCCTGAATAGTTTCCTGCAGCCCCCGGCCTGATCTGGCTGATTTGCTATTTTCCCAGCTTCTCTCTCTTCTGTTTTCAGAGTCTTGCCCTGACAACAAATGGATGGAGGGATGGAGGGACAGTCCTGCCCCATTTCTTTCCAACTTTCTAACATTGGGGTAGAAATGAGGGGCGAGAGCAAGGGATCTGTGCTAGCAGGAATTCTGCTAAATGAGGCTGCTTGAGGATTTCCAACGAATGCAAGTCTTAATTGTTGCTCAGGCTGCAGCATTACTAATGCAACGAATGCTGGTGTTTGCAACCTAATTCCAGAAGTCGTGTATTCATCAATGCAGTTAATTAACCCTCTGTGCACGTATTAGCTGGTTGCTGTAGCGTTTAGTGGCAAATCTACGACAGCCCTTGGTTACTGTAGCCAGCGTCTTCCTCACGTGCCCAAGGAAGGGCTCTCCGGCTGCTCACCTCCCAATTATCCTTGCTGATGCTCCAGGTCTTCAGCTGTCAAGGAAGCAGCTGCTCACTGGAGTCCGTTAAGCTCAGGCAGGAGAATCGTAATAGCAAATTGCCAGACAGCCGGAGGGTGAAGCTCTTTCATTAATGGGAGCAAGAGCAGGAGGCTCTTGCAAAAGAAGCCACAGCCTTTCACAGCAGTTGCCAGAGTTATGATGATAATCATTGCGTCATCGGAGCAGGAAAAAGAAAGTCAACCGTGAGAGGAAGCAGCTCAGAGCAGGGGGTCTGGACCAGCGTCACTCCACACCAGCCCAGCACCGTCTCTTAAGGACTCTGGTGCAAGGTCTGCTCATCCAAGCCCTGCCATCTTCTTAGAGAAGCTGACACCAGCAAAGGCCACGGAGATCAGCATCCCACACAAGCGGAGTAGTGGAGAGTTGTATTAGGAGTTGCTAGCTTGGGCACAGAGGCCCACAGTCTTAATATTTTTGTACATTCTGGGAAAACTAAAATTTCAAAATAAGCTAATTATCCCACTCTATAATTTACCCTGTAAACTCCTATCCAGGGACACATTTTGACCTGATGGATACATACACAGATGTCATGTTATCTAGTTTGATGTACGCAGCATTGCACAAGGCTCAGAAAAGGAGTAACAAATAGTCAGCTAAAGAAATAAAAATGAGATTAAAACAGGAAGCATTATACGACTAAGCGAGCAAAAGCTCATTTATCCATAGCCGTCTTCATTTCTTCCAAACAAACTTTCAATTTCCCAGAAAAGGTCATATGCTACTCTGAACCTCCTCCCTGAAGTGGCAGGCCTTAAAATTCCTGCCAGAATTCTCATCAATAGCTCTGCTGCCTGTGGAATTCTGGGATTTGAAGTTCATTGAGCTAGAAATGGCTGAGGTTGGGACACTGCTACAGTCGCACCAAGGCAACTACAGTTGCATGAAGGTCAGAGCAGTATATTTTCTCTCCTTGTTAAAATTCATCAATGACCTGCATTTGTTATCCGTTTTCTCTGCCAAAATAGTTTTGGTCTTTTTTTGGTCTTTGATAGATCCACACTGCCTCTTGTATCATATAACATTTGCTGCAGGTCATTTGGGTTCATAGGAGATGCACACACAAATACCGACAAATTCACACACTTGGTCAACATGCCCCTATCACACGGTCAGTAAACAGTCTTTGCACCTTTATCTATAAATACATGAAAGAAAGAACCAAAGCCTGGTTTAGTGCTGAATTACATATTCCATTTATTATTTTGCGTATTTTGTCTCCATCATCTATTATCGTTTCTGCATTGAGCAGACCGCCCAACCCAACTGAGGCCCACTTGCTCCCTTTATTGTACATTTCTTCTACATCAATAAACTGACATTTGCTTCTCCTACAGGGGCATTTCGTACCAACCCACAAAACTCTCATCTCCATATCCTGCTTAGCCTGAAGCCTCACTGCTTTACCATGATACTTCCAAAAAAAATTATAAAAAAATAAAATAGCTGACTCACAGAAATGTTATAAGAAACAAAATAAGTTTTGGAGGGGAAAAATGGATTAATTGAAAATAAACAACATTGCCCCTGGGGATTTTTCTTAAATGGTTGCTTTTCAATAAAGCTTTTGTTTGAAAGGGAGCATTTTGCTAAGAGGGGATATTGAATGTCCCTACAGAGATGGCCTCGCCCAGGGTCCCATTTACTTTATTCAGAGACTTAGCTCAGTCTTCTGCTCCCCACTAGAGCCGCCCGGTGGAGTCTGAGGGCTGTCCAAAGATTCAAGGGGAGAGGGAAACGTAAAGGTTAAGCTGAGCCTTTTGGCCGAAGGATGAAATAGTAACTTAGTATTAAAGTTAAGCAATCCTTTCTGAAAGGCAGCTGAAATCAGGCTTCCTCTGAAATCTCCTTCCTGTATTCCATTTCCAGATGCAGCCATTTTTTTAAAAATGCAGAATATCCAATTGGACTCATGCTCAATTGCTATAAAATGTTCGTTGTAATGAGCCCGCCTGGCCACAAGATGTCAGGATTGTCTTAGTCAAGAAGGATGACCTGGCCTTCCAGACTGACCTGCCTGGGATGCCTAGAGAAAGGCAGCTAGCTGGCTCCAAGCCCTCCTCCCCTTGGCATCATTTATCTGATGCTGCTGGCACCCCAGAGACCATCGTCCTCTCCCCCCCACCTCCACTTCTTCAGCCATCCCCAAAAGAGGAAGGTGTGGCTTCCTGGCACATGACGAGTGCTGCCCAAAGGCAAATGGCCTTGAAAAGCAAGGGGTGGACACCTGGGTGGGGGGCTT
>JANHFL010008645.1:5699-22991 GCA_032468155.1 Oxyrhabdium leporinum
CACATACACATACATATAGTGTATATATATGTGTGTATATATATATATATATACATACATATATTGCACACACACAAGGTATATAGTGTATATATATAAAGAGAGTATATAGTGTGTGTGTGTGTGTGTGTATGTATGTGTGTATGTATGTATGTATGTATGTATGTATGTATGTATGTATACACACACAGAGTATATAGTTTGAGAACTCTTTTGCTTTTTCAATTATCAATTGGGCTTTAGTGATGTGATCTCAGCTGCCCTCTCTCTTCTGAATCCAGCTTGTGTATCTAGTAGGAGACATGGAACAAACTAACTCAAGGGCATTTGGGGAGAGTAAAAAAAAATATTAAGATGCTGGTGTTGATCATGTGATTGGAGCACTTCCCTTTTTAAAATGTAAATGTGCACTCTTTTGACTCTTTGTATACACACAAACAGGCACACCAAGGACACCTCTGGTCTGTATTTTTAAATCTTGAACATTCTTTTAGCACAATTCTTTTTTCAAAAACCAGAATATAAATTGATCTTTTCAAGTTCCTTGGCTACTGCTACGCTTTTCATATCTACTTACCATCTGCCAGTAGTACTTTCAACTGTACCATCTTGCAAGGTTTTAAATAGTTCTTGTGGCATTTCACCAACTCTTGTAGCTCTCTGGTTAGCACTATTTCCTAGGGCCCAATTAACTTTATTTTCCAGAAGGCCAGTGAGCAAACCTTCGTACGTAACGGTTTTAAATCTTTTTGTACAGTTCTTCCTTATATTTGTACCGTATCGTTCTACATTTGTAAGACGTTGACTTCTTTGTCTTCTCTCATGCCCCTGTTTGCATAAAAGTTGAGCTTGATTTCTGTAACTTTATTCCATAGGAACTTTTGTCCTCCTCACTTGATTGTTACTCATAGTTTATTTCCATTATTTGTTTAAATGTAACTCCTTGTCTCTTTTTGCTCTTTGGCAGAATTCATTGTTTGGTTGAGAAAATTTTCCTTTGTTGCTTTTCTTCAGCTTTTTTCAATGCCTCAGCAGACAGTCACACTCTTTGGAATTTTGGCATTATTCTTTATTTATTTATTTATTTATTTTGCATCATCTTTAATGCTGTCACCAATTTCATACCAGATTTTTAAAAACATATTTACTAAAGAGATTTTCAACAGAGTAAAAATGATTCAAATGTTTAAGAAGAATGAAGAAAAACAATAAGTGAAAAAGAAATAAAAAGACACCAGTAGAAAAGGAAAAGATCAGGAAAGAAAGAAAGGAAAAGTTATAAAGAAGTAGGTTCCAATCATCTTAACAGCAGATAGAAATATATTTATATTTTATATTTTAACTCCCCCCTCTCTTTCTCCCTCTCTCCTTCTCTCTCTCTCTCTCTCACACGTTACATCATAATTTTCTTCTTTTCATAATCTATACCTTCTAATCAACAAATCCATAAATCACAAGTTCATGTTTTTCTTTTTTCTTTAGCAAAAGTCCATAAGGGGTTTCCACTCACTAATAAATATGATAGCTGAACATTCTCCAAGCAAACGAGTTAATTTTTCCATCTCTGCTAATTCCATCATCTTCACCATTCTTGGTATTTCAGTAGTCTTGCGGCAGTGATCGTATGTAAGAATAATCTTCCTGTAACTCTTTTCTAATGGCCAGTCTATTGATCTCAAAAAAAAGTTCTGGTTTCAGTTGAATATTAGTCTGTAAAATTATTTATATCTTATGTATTTGAACCCAATATTTTCTGAGTTTTTTACAAGTCCAAGGATCAGGCATGATCTTTCACATTATCCATATTGCCAACACAAATTTGAATATACATTCTAGATATTTTTCTGAAGTCATATAGTGTACAGTACTAGTGGCATATCATTTTATTAAAAATTATCTTTTAAGTTATAACCACAATGTGAATTTCAACCCTTTCCACCACATGTTTTCCACCAACCACATGTTTTCCACTGTAGCACCTAAAGTGGTGGGTTCCTCCTCAGTTTCTTGACACGGCTGTCACTTTCACTTGCATTTAAATTTTTCTAGAAATTCTCTTGCTTTATGGATGGAATTTAGTCTAAATCTCTGTTATTTAAAAGTGGAGAACTCTCCTTCGTTGACATGCTTTCTTTTTTTGTTTATCAGTCAAGAGGGGGGGGGGGAAACATTTTCACTTAGGCAGCATTTCATTGGGATTTCTTTAAAAATATCTTCATCTACATTATGAATCTTTAATTTGATAGTAAAAAGCTGCAGCAAAACATGATTTGTAGTCTTCCTGACAAAATACCCAAGAATATCCCGTGGTACAGGTCTTAATTTTGCAAATTGGACTTCGTCAGTCTCGTTCTCCATATCTTTTTCATCCCATTCCCAAAAGTTTGTTAAAGATTGAACAACCTTCCTTTAATGTCTTCTCTAGCATCCTCTGGAACTGCTTTAGGTCTCAAGCAGAATTCTTGAGAAATCCAATTACACCAGATTGTTCTTGGTTCTTTTCCATCGCTTTGCTTATTGTTTCTGTTTTACTTTCTAAAATTTCCACTATGTCATTAGTTTCACTTCTCCCATTCATCATCCTACAGATCTTTCAAAAATAAAAAATAAAAATAAAAAATTGGGGGAGTAATTGTTTTTCTTTCCCCTTTCATCTTTACAAACCTTTCTTCCATTTTCACTTCAAAAGCAGCCACATCACTTTTAACAGATTCGACAGATGCAGATATCTGTTTTCTCCATGTCGTCAAGCATTTTTTGTAAGATTTCTGGTGTAATTCCTTTTTTGGTGTCAGTTGCTTCAGTGATCCTCTCCTCTCCTCCCCTCAGCAAGCTTTGCAGCTTTTCTGGTAGTCACCATTCTTTTATTTATAATCCAAAACTAAAAGTAAGTCAATTACAAAGGTGAAAGTAAAAGCCAGGTTTCTCCTCTCCCCCCCCCTCCTTTTCTTTTTTAGTTTTCTTTACATAGTTTTCATGACACTGTCCAACTCATATTACACTTATCTCCTTGTTTTGTAAAATCCATCAATTGTCTTTCCCCTTTGATGTCAACTAATCAACATTCCCACAAGAGTCTGGTTTATTTATTTATTTAATTTCAAATAATGCCAGAAGCACTGTCAGCTGTTAATCTTTGAAATTTATACAGTCCCCTTTTCCCATTTGTAACTTTCTTGTTGTTATTTTAAAGTCTTTTTTTTTTTTTAAAAATAACCTCTTTGCTTTCCGTTCTGTAATTCGGAAGGAAAGCTGACTCACGAAGTCATTGTTTTCTTCACCCCTCTTTTTCAAAGACCTCTCTTCAAATATGAATTGATTATACCCCCCAAAAAAATGGCTAAGAAAGTGAGGATTTGGTGGTTAATGTCCTTCAGAGGCTACACTGTGGGTGCAATCACACTGTTTCTTCCTCTCCCTCAGCTGCTCTACTCACAAGAAGACTGTAAGACTCATGAGGGACAGCTATCCAGGGAGCAAGTGGATGATCTCTGGCTCCCTCATTTATCAAGAAAGATTTTGCCTATCAGAAACCATTGTTGGCCGCGTTCACTACCTCAGCTCCTTCAGAAATGACTAGGCTGCCACAGAACCCTACCCAGAAACCCTTAGCAGTATTTTTCAAGCACTTTGTTTATAAAATCTAATCCATTCAATGCATTGTCGAAGAAAATGTTGCTAAAGATATATGTTACTGTTCTGATTATTTTATTTGTTCCTTTAGTATGCGATTTGAGCCACAATCGATATAAGGTCTTGTACTTACTGATCAGAGGTTCTCACATTCAATTAATCAATTTGACTTTGGTGTTGTCCATCTGATGATATTCTTGCGTAGGATTGTCTCACAGGCCCTTGGATGAAATTTTCCTGACAGAACACTGTTAGCTTATCTTCTGCTTCTTTTTATATACTGAGCTATTCATTTTGTTATTCAAAATGTTGTCTCCAAATTTAGCATTACACTCTGATACTTCCCTTCTCTCTCTCTCTCTCTCTCTCTCTCTCTCTCTGTGTGTGTGTTATATTGACCGAGAGAGAATCACAAGTTTTTATAGAACTGTTCAACTTTCACTTTGTCTGCATTTGTGGTAAGAGCAAAAACCTGAACCATCATAATATTGATTACACTGGTTGTAAAATATTTAATGATTGTTTTCATCTTCAGTCTGAAATCTTGATGTTGGCAAAGTGGTCTAGTAACAGTTAAGACCTACTTATTTCATTGAGCATTAAACATATTTGAACCATAAAGTAATAGGACATAAACCCTGCTAGCTTTCTTTCATCTGACTTCTTTAATTATATATACACATACAGCTTTAATGAATATGGATCACAAAGTAGTATCAGCATAAAATATGGATAATAATGAAGGACTTCCATCACTATTAATACCTTATTATGTTCCCTTTGTGGTTTTTAAAGATCCAGCACTTGGAAGTAACTTACAGATGCTTAATATAACAATCTATTTTTTTTTGAGTACTAAAACTCAATTTCTGGGGAGCTCAGGTTCTTGCCTATGTATTTTACTGAACAACAGTAATGGAGTGTTGTCTCGCTGCCTTCTTCCAGGATATTTTTTTTTTTCAATTTCCCAGTCTATTCTATAGCAAAGTGCTTTCCTGCTGCTTTCCCATCCAACTATACATACTCCTCAGGTTATGACAGCAGTTGGGACTCATTGCTAAGTGATGAGGTTGTAAAGCATGATGTCACCTGACTGCACTGCTTAAGAATGGCAATCCTTTCAATCCCTGTTGCCATCATTAAGTCTGGAATGTGGGTCATTAAGCAAGGACCTTGACTGTGATTTGTGTCTCCCTGTTGGTATTCAAGAAGCAAAGGAAATGGGAAGCCAGCGGGAAGTCCCAATGATCCCAGGCAGCTCTCAAGAGGGCGAGTGGTGCTTTGGAGCCTGTTTGCAAATTGCCTGGAACTTGTCACTTCCTGCCAGCTTCCCCATTGACTTTGCCTGTGGGAAGCTGAGAAGGAAGGAGTGCTGTGGTGCTGTGTAAGCCAGACATAGGTTGCTTGCACCCCATTTGCACCCCATGAGGAATTGCTTGCACCCCATTTAAATCCTTAGTCTATATTGTACACTTTTGCCTAGGATGATGATGATGATGATGACAATGATGGCGATGATGATCATGAAGGACAGTCATTCTCATCATCCTATAATAAAGACCTATAATGAAGATCAAATTATAATTTTTTTTGAAAAACCTCCGAAGTTGGCTGAAGCTGAAGGACAATGATACCATGCTTGTGTGTGTGTGTGTGTTGATTGTTTTGATCCTTTGAGCATCCCAAATTGGGATCACTCACTCATCCCACCACATCAGCCGGATCCACCCACTCAGGAGGCCACACAACACTTCTCCTCTACCAACCCTTGAAACCAGTCTGGAAGGATACCATATTTGATGATTCTGAAAGCTGTCAAGAGATCTAGTAGGTGCAATAAGGATGCGCCTAGGGTATCTCTAGGTAGCACTTTAGGTCATTGACAAGAGCAAGCAATATAGTCTTCACCCTGTGTCCAGGTCTAAACCCTGAATGAACATGATCCAGATAATCTGTTTTGTCCAGATAACTTTATAGCTGCTGCCCCATCAACTGGTCATCCCCTGTTCAACAAGGATTAAGTTGCAGATTAACTTTGTTATAGCTTCATTATAGCTAGATCTGGCATATAAGAGCATTAGCCTGAGCCCAAAGACTCCAGGAATCTGAATCCTGTCTCTCAAGTTGAGAAGAGAGGGAGTAGAAGAAGAGATTGCCAATACATTTCCTATTCACCAGTAATGGCTTGTCCTCTTCTTGCACTGTATTTCCTCCTGTCGATTATAACCAAGATTGTATTCTCCTGACTATCTTTTCCTTCCACTTCCTTGTGCCTTCTAGTGGACATCATCATTCAGAAACTTCAATAACACTATTTTCAAAATGTCAAGTATCACCAAATTTCTTTTGTATCTTAACCAGCCTCCCACCTCCATACACAAGCTTTAGGAACTTCACAATTATAGACTAATTTGAGCTTTCCAGGCCCTGGGATTCAACAGCCGAGTGTGATCTTTATTTCACCAGTCTCTTGAAGAAGTACTAGTTCACCAACTGGGTTTTTTTTTAAGGGGAATGAGAAATGGGGAATTCAGACTGAGGATCAGTGTGTTAGATAGGTTGATCAGGTAATTTTTAAGTGATTTCTATAATGTGTGTCTAGCACAAGGCTGAGTCATAGGATTTGAGAAGTTTCAATCCAGGTACAAGCCTGGGCACATCCTTTGTGTAAAGGAATGGTCTAATAGGTAAGAAAAACTGGATCCTTGACAGGGACCTCCAATAAACTGCAGCATTTCAAGGGAAATACTAGTTTTATTATAACTTCAATTCTATTAGGATTGAGCTAGAAATAAGTTGATTTTGTTCTCAAACATAGAGCCATAGTGGCACAGTGGTTAGAATGCAGTACTGCAGGCTACTTCTGCTGACTGCTGGCTGCCAGCAGTTTGGCAGTTCGATTCTCACCAGGCTCAAGGTTGACTCAGCTTTCCATCCTTCTGAGGTCAGGTAAAATGAGGACCGAGATTGTTGGTGGTAATATGATGACTGTGTAAACCACTTAGAGAGGGCTGTAAAGCACTGTGAAGTGGTATATAAGTCTCAGTGCTATTGCTATTGCTAGTTTGGATGGATCCTAGAGGCTGAGAGTTGCTTTCTACCTGATATACAGTCCTCTTGCTGAAGTGCTTTTTGAAAAAGAACATATATCAACCATAAACTAATAATCTGGCAATGTTTTCATCCAATTAACACTAAGCCTCATTCCGATCCAAGATAAAGATTGAAGAGAAGAGGCCTGTTCAACATTATTATGGGAAGTGACATTGATGTCCAATATGAAATCCAGCATCACAGAGCAGAAAACTTAAACCTGATGATTCTAAATACAGAGTGATGGTTTCTGATTTTTGTTTTCTTGGGTGCTCCAATCTAATTTAGTATAACAAAGGACTACACATTTCTGAGGGGCTGTCAATCACAAATTTACCCAGAGACTGAGGTCATACTTGTTTATTCTGGCTGCCAGATGTGGAGGCAGAGGTCCTAGCAACTTAATGGCTAACCAAGTTCCATTTATTTCTCACCACAAGAAACAAATAATTCAAATATCTCTTTGAAGTAGCAAACAGAAAATTTAAATAGTTGCAAAATGAGCATGAATTCTTGGGCAAACCCAAGCAGGAATGATGAGAAAGTATACAAGATTTTTCACTGGCAGCTTTCTGAATAGTTATGGTAGGTACTGAGACCTAGGAAGATGTCTTTGCATACAAAGCGGGCAAAAACAAAGTATTCTCTTCCAAGTGATGAATTCTGATATGTGATATAATCTACACAGACTGGCAGGATACTGGGCAGTCTTTGTAGGATCTACTGACCTTGGACGGAGTTCACAATAACATTAACTATCCTTAATGTGCATTAGGAAAGTCATGTGTCACTGATAAAGAACTTGATCCCCAGAAAGAATTTGTTTGCACAATCAAGATTCAAGAGGTATTTCCCACAGAGGAAGGGCTGTTTTCCAAGGGCTGCTGTTTATCATAAGCTATGCAAGAAAAAATTGTAAGCTCCCCCCAGTTGCATTCCATGCTGGAACATGTTTCCCTGGCTCCTAGCAAAAAAAAAGAACCCACCTGCCCTTGAGAATTTCTGATGTTTCCAAGTGTGCTGACATCCAAGTGTCCAAGCCATCCACATCCATTTCTCTGCACAGCTGAAGTACTTCCCTCAAAATTGTGCCACCCCTTAACAGCATAACAACTCTATAAGCAATTTCCATGCAGGGCAATTTCACTTCAAAGTGGCGTTGTACTATAGATTTGGAGGTAAATTCTCAGACGCGAGCATTTCCTGGATGAATGATCCTATAATCACAATGCACATTTTGGTGATATTGAAATATTTCTATCTCTAAAGCATTCCCTAGAGTTTGACAGCAACATCGTCACTTCGGACCTCCAGTTGTGTACAAAAATGTTAGAAAATATGAGCTGACATCATACTAGAAGCATTAACAGATAACAGATTAACAGAGTTGGAAGGTATCTTGTAGGTCATCTAGTCCAATCCCTTGCCCAAGCTTGTTTTTTTTTAAGGTATAGAAAGTACAACCCTTTTCAATCAATTGTGTTATGAGGGGTCCTTGGCGCTCTCTGAGCTTGTTTGTTTTCTTACAGACATTTCATTACCCTAATTAGGTAACATCATCAGTGCTTGAGAGCAAACTCCACTCCTTACTAGCACTGATGATGTTACCTAGTTTAGGTAGGTAATGTCTGCAAGAAAACAAGCAAGCTCAGAGAGCACCCAGGACCCCTCATTTCAACTCTGAACTACAAATATTCTCCTCAATTGTGTTATAGTTGGATGCCTTGCCCCCCACAAAAAAAAATCTTAAGACCTACTTACTTAAAATGTGACCTGCAACCTATGACATGTGTACTTTAAAATAGGCAGAGGAAAAAGCACCAGAAAGGGGAATGGAAGCTGGAAGTATTTCCATTCCTATGCATTTGGAAAGTCATGTTCTCAGTTGACATTCTTATTCCGGAAGGTGGACATCACTGCTAGGGAGACATCATGCCAACTTCTTGTCAGAGAATAAGAAGAAAGGAAATGAGAGTCCCTTGCCACCTTAGAGTTGAAACATTGTTTACTCTTTAGATTTGATTTAAAGATGCCATCTTCCAACAAGATGGGCAGAGCTGATGCTACCCACCCCACTACCCTCTGCCTGAGCTATATTTGAATCAGTGAAGTATGAAACATCATTGGAAGCACAAACATTTGAGAACATTCCCCAAAAGATTCATAAAGGATTTTTTTAATCATTTCATAAAAAAGAACAACATGACTCAGAGAAGCAGATGGAACCTATTGTGGCCAAAAGCTGCACTTCCAATTTTTTTTTTAAAAAATGAAGCAGATTTGCTTAGGCAACAGATTTTCACATTAGGGAAGACAAGCAACTGTCTTTTCTCTTCTGCCGAAAACAGCACATTGTGGCTTCTGCATTGTGCTCAAGCCATCAGCAAATACTCACGGTAACAAAGCAGGACTGATGAAGTGGGTGGCAAGTTTATGGCATAATAATGGATCCTTTAATCTTTAAGGTGCTCAAGATCTTTTCTACTTGCTCATCAGAGTAGCCTCATTAGCCTTCTGGAATTGATCAATAGTTTGCACATACTTTACTCAAAATGAGCATACATAAACCTTTCATGCAAGGCTGTCTTTGCGTGACATACTAGTAATAGTTGTAGAAATGTAATCACTTAGTTACCACGCACAGCTCAGATCCAGATGTTTGCGTCTTGTGCTGAAATACCCAGACTGAAAAAAAAAAAGCCCTAATATTTTTCTGGGAAGAAGTGAATTTAATTCCTCCAGATTATGAATAACAATTGTTTTATAGCGTGGACACTATATGGAATGTAACTGTGTGGATATTATGTGTGTTCACTAGATAATCACAGATAACCATTGGCGACTAGAAATACCATTCTAGCACTACATATTTTATGCAGTTTTACTGACATTAAAAAGTATACATTGTATGAGCATGCATAGTTAAGAGCCGTGGTGGTGCAGTGTTAGAATGCAGTATTACAGGCTAACACTGCCAGGAGTTCGATCCTGACTGGCTCAAGGTTGATTCAGCCTTCCATCCTTCTGAGGTGTGTAAAATGAGGACCCAGATTGTTGGGGGAAATATGCTGACTCTGTAAACTGCTTAGAGAGGACCATAAAACACGGTATATAAGTCTGAGTGCTATAGTTATTGACAGAGAAAAAATTATGGTTCCCTGCAGTCAAGTGCAAAAGCAGCATTGTGATTCTAAGGTCACCTCTTTGTGTAAGTGAAAAGTGGGGATGGTATTCACCTTCCTGTCTGGGCTGCTAAGTGAAGAACACAAACCCACAAATGAGCTGAGGTAAGACTAGGACAACTTGCCGCAGCCAACTCGCTGTGCCCAATCTGCAATGGTCAACTCACCACAGACAATTCGCTACAGCCAACTCGCTGTGCCCAACTTGCTATGGTACAACTCGCTGGGGGGGCAATTCAACAATTTGATTGAATTATTTAAAATAATTTTTAAAAATATTTTAATTTCTGTCATTCAAATTTTATTTTGTCCCTCCTTTAGCACACTTCCTTTAATGATTCTATTTGACTATTTCTTCTATACAGTAGAACCTCTGGTCCTGAACGCTTCTGACCATGACCAAATTGGGTTCTGACCAAAAAATTCACAAAATTTTTGAATCTGGTCATGAACACATACTTGGATGGTGATCAAACACTACCCCTGATCTAGAAATTCCTGAAGACGAAACATTAGAAGACAAAGAAATCACCAAAGTTATGGAATGAATTATGGTTGTGACCAGAGGTTCTACTGTATTAGTGCAACACTTGTTCCACAGCGAGTTGGCCATGGTGAGTTGGCCTGTGGCCAGTTGACCATGGCAAGTCGGCCATAGCAAGTTGGCTATGGTGAATTGGTCTCAGTGAGCTGTCATAGACACAAAATTCTCTAAAAGAATTGTGAACAGGTGTTTCAGAGCATGCAGTGGGATTAAAGTAGCATCTGTCTGTAACTCTTTAAAGCAGCTGCATCTTCTACTAGGTGTGCTGCCCTTGGTAGTCGCTCTGTGATCCTAGAAAAAGATTTAGTTTCAGACACATGCTCCATTTGTGCCCCCATGCCTTGCTAAATTCCTTTTTGGAATCAAATCCCAAACTGAACACTACTGAAATTGGACCAAAACTACAGAACACCCACCACCCCTGTTCTAAAATCAGAGTTTTTGGCCTGATCAATTATTGTACTTGATGCCTTTGGGCTATGTTTTTGTCATTACATTGATCTCAATCCCATTCTGCCCTTGCTTTGATTTGCCCTACCCAGCCTTCCCTTAAAACCTTTGCAAGCAGGGAGACTTCTTAAGTTTCCTTATCCAGATTTTTAATTCCCATTTTCAGGTCTCCCTTTGCTTTGTGATATTTTTGAATGCAAGAGAAAAGGCTTGACATGACAATAGATGAGCTTGCTACAGATAAAAGCCACAAAAAGCTTGCTTTAAAAATAAGTCAAAACGTCTTTGCTGAAATAATGGAGGGAAGATAAGCGATGCATTAAATTGCTGTGATCCATGGTAGGCGATGATGACTTGGCAACCTCAAAGTAGTAGGTGGGAATAGGGAAAAAAAAGAAATAAAAGATTGGTAAAGAAAAGAGAAAATAATGATTTCATAGGAAGAAGGGGAGATGACTCTTTGGTAGAAAGCCAATATTTGCTAACCTGTTGAAGAGTTTTGTAAGGTTCAGTGATATGCTTAAGTCGACAATAGGCCAAAAAGAAGAACTTAAGCGGAGGCTTGAGAAAGAATCAAAGAATTTAATTTTATCAAAGCAAATCTGGGTAAACTGTTCCAAACACATACAAAAGAGACATGTGGGGAAGGCCACACCTTGGAGAAGGTATGGCATCCTTTTATACCTTAGACATCAGCTTAGTACCCAATTCTGGCCCCCTGGCTCATGCCTTCCTTGTAGCCCTGCATTGGCTATGAAGCAAGGAACGGGGGGCGGGGGCTGGGTGCTTAGCAATGCAGATCAAAGGTGTACATTAGAGCTGGGGTGTAAACTGTAACAGCTCCAACCTAAGATATGTGCCAGGCTCAGGATGGTACAGAAAAGCAAGATTAAGATTGATGGCAGGAGCATATGTTTGACAGATACCAAATATTTTACAGAGGCCCAATGCAACATATATGTGTTACAGGAAACAAATGTATAGCTGAAGCAAATGTTTACAGAACAGAATAATAAGCTTCTACTAATTCTATTATTCCAGTATATTATATTCTACTATTTCTGCTTACTCTACTATTATGTCTCTTCAGTTTCCTTGTTGAAAAAAATATATCTGCCAATGCAAATGCAAATGCTTACATTTTATGAAACCTGAAATGGAGGACCAAAAGGAAAAAAAATGATCTCTGAAAAAGTAAACAACTGAATAAAATCCCGAAAGCTTTCACTATGAGGATCACTTGACCTGATTGCAAAAGAATGTGACCTTAAAAATCTATGTTCACACTTAAACCTTTGGAAAGTGTGCCTCTACATGCAGAGGTGTCAAACTGGCAGCCTGCGGGCCGGGTGCGACATGCGCAGGCCACGTCCACCCCAGCTCTGTGAATGGGAAAAACATCACAAAATGTCACGTGACAGCAATGTGACACGGCGAGTTTGACACCCATGCTCTACAGAGTTAGCATACTTCTGAAGGCCAGTTTAGAGTTTTGTACAGATAAATTATGAGAATTCACTCATGGGCCTATTCACAACCTGGAATAAATTCCAGTGCTTACCTCTAAGAGATGAAAAATAGGCCAACAAAATAAGGGAATTGTTCTGTTTCTATCAGGGTAAATATTTGCTTGTTTAAAAAATGCCACTTTTAATCCAGAGTTTCCACCTTTTTTAAAAAAAAAGTCAATTTTCTTTAAGCATGCAGAAAAACAATAGTCACAGCAGAATTTAATAGGATGGGGAAGCAAGTGACATTTTCCTTCAAAAATAAGTAGCCAATGTGATTTTAAATGAATCTTTCTCTTTTCCTCACCCTTACTTTTGCAATAATCCTGTGAGCTTGATGAGGTCTCACCAAAGCTTCTTTCAGATGAAGATTTATTGTGGGCTTGCTATGGCTCAATCATTCACATTTTATGAGAAGTCCGTGTGCTGATGTCATCCATCGTAAATCTCTCTGTGTCCTCAGTGCTGTTTCTAACTTTTTTCTTTTTGTGAAAAAAAAACATTTCAGAAGAATGTAAGAGCAATGCAGGTGGAAATATCTGAGGAGTGATTTTTAAAAAAGAGATGTTGCTTTGACCTATCCTAGGATTAATTCATCATAATTCATTGTACATTTAATGTAAACATGGGGGGGTTATTGGCATGTTTAGCACTCTTTATTTTATTATGGTAGTATATATATAACTGGTAATTAAACCAACAGTCTACCTTTTATCGCTTTCTTAAATTGTTCTCTATCACACATGCACACACAAACCTATATACGCACGAAGAAAGATTTTAGCTTGGTGATTAATGGCACCAACCAGGTTTGTTTTAAGTATATGTGCACATATATGCAGAGAGAGATTAATAGCAAGAGAAGACATGAACATATGCATCGAGTGGACAGAAAAATAAAAAAATACATCCCAGAAAGTAAATTCCATCTAGTTAAAAAAGGTTAAGTGAGACTTGAGTGAGACTTTACCTTCATTGTAGAATTATTATAAAAGTGTGCTAAATGAATAAAAACCAAACAAAAACAACAACTGTGAGAGGGACCTTGGAGTCCTAGTGGACAATCACTTAAACATGAATCAGCAGTGTGCGGCGGCAGCCAAAAAAAGCTAATACAATCCTCGGTTGTATAAACAGAGGCATAGAATCAAAACCAGGGGAAGTATTCGTAGCACTTTATAAAGACTTTATAAAGACCACACCTGGAATACTACATCCAGTTTTGGTCACCATCATTACAAAAAAGATGTTGAGGCTTTGGAAAAAGTTCAGAGAAGAGCAACTAAGATGATTAAAGGCCTGGAGACAAAAGCATATGAAGAACAGTTGCTGGATTTGGGTTTGGCTAATCTAGAGAAAAGAAGGACTAGAGGTAACATGATAGCAGTATTCCAGTAATTGAGGGGCTGCCACAAAGAAGAGGGGAGCCAACTTATTTTCCAAAGCATCAGAGGGCAGGACAAGAAAGAATGGATGGAAACTACTCGAGAAGAGAAGCAACCTAGAATTAGGGAGATGCTTCCTAACAGTGAGAACAATTAACCAGTGGAAGAGCTTGCCTTCAGAAGTTGTGGGTGCTCCATCACTGGAAGTTTTTAAGAAGAGACTGGACAGCCACTTGTCGGAAATGGTATAGGCCAGGGTCTCCTGCTTGAGCAGGGGATTGGACTAGAAAATCTCCAAAGTCCCTTCCAGCTCTATTCTGAATTAAATTGAAAAATTGAATGGAAGGCAGTATTTCAGACCACTGATATTATTCACCTTGTTAAAACTGCAATTATGTAAAGGGTTCCCCATCAATCTGAATGGATATAGAGCAAAATAATTAACTGTAGCTTGGACAGATAATGCAATACATATATACCTATTTAAAAAAATAATAAAGATAATAAAAATAATAGGTAGGCATGGAATGTTGCAAGAATATCAGACACTTGAAGAAAAAAATGTATTGGAAGAATATCTGAAAATTTGCAAGAAATATCATTTATCATTTGCTTGCAAGCAAGAATTGGCCGGACTATAAAATAGAAAAAGTAATTGAAAATGAAGAAGCTAAAATGTTCTGGGACTTTGTATTTCAAACAGACAAGTGCCTGCCATAATACACCCCATAATTTTCAATAAGAAAGACAGAACTGTCTGGATAGTTGAGGTTGCAGTACCTGGAGCCAGCAGAATAGCAAAGAAAGAACCACATAACAAATTACAAAGACTTGTAAATAGAAATAGAACTGTGGAAAAAGAAAGCAATAGTAATAGGTGCCTTGGATCCCAAAATAATGGGGGACCACTTGAACACCACTGCCATTGATAAATTCACCATCAGTCAATTGCAAAGGGCAGCTCTACTTGGAACAGCTTACATCCTACAATGGTATCTTCAACACCATCAAAGAACATCTGCCTATATCAGTCCTTGGGAAGGACTCAATAGGAGGATAAAAATGCCAAATCAAGTCTGAACATCTGGCTGATTGTGCAACAAAGCACAATAATAATACAAGACCTATGCTTTGAACTTGATAGGTTTATTATCAGGAACATTTATAAATCCATTACCACAGCAGATGTAAGGACCTAACCCACTTTGGCTGATCTCAGAAAAGTTCAGCAAGAATGAATCTAATTGCTACTTGAACAAGACATCACCAGAGATTCCAGAGCTGTAGATTACACTGGGAAGTTGAGAAAAGTTGTCTTGAGAAAGGCAGTAGCACAACTATTTCTAAACTCTTGATTTTAGGGAGGCACCTTTGATCTTATTGCCAACTAATAAAAAGTTGCCTATTTTTCATTTACTTGATATGAAGGTGAGGCTCCCATTGGCTTTTTTTCTTACCATCTTCCAGAGTCCTTGAATCATCTTCTCATCATAAATGGACTGTGGATACCTTGATAATCCACAGTAGTGTTACATCTTAGTACAGTATTCTGAACAAGTATCCTGGGCATTCAGTTTTTCTTGGCTTCTTTTCATCAACCACTTGCTTTTCTTGAATTTAACCTAGTTTTAAGAGAGAGAGAAAGACAGAGAGACAGAGACAATGGAAATATGGTTCCCACTGCTTTCTGATGAATTAGGGAGTGGAAATAGTTATAGAGTAAAAATGCTATGAAACAATTCTCTTCTCTAGTCGGCCTCCTGCACCACAGAGGGGGGTGTTTTTGTCCTCCCTGTGCTCTGGAGGCTTTCCTTGAGCCTCCAGGAGGGCAAAAATGGCCTCCCCAGGCTTCTGGAGCTTCCGGGAGGTCCGTTTTTTGCCCTCCCTGAGCTTCCGCATGGGCCCTGCACTTACCTTCAAACCAAAATGTGCTACATGGGGACTCTTGGGAGGGGCGCGATGGGGTGGGTGGGGCCAGCCACGGATGGGATTTGCGGGTTTGCTGAAGTGGCCATAAAATTAACAACTGGTTTGCCCGAACTGGTGCAAACCGGTAGCAGGCCACCCCTGGGTGTTTTCCCAAGTCTTGTAAAAGGAATATTGGCTTGGATTTGGAGGAGTGGAAATGTCAAAAAATTCTTTGTCTTTCCTTTTCTTCAGTAGGACATAAGCAAGTTTCTTGAGATAATTTTTGTTTCTGTGATGGCTTGACATGCTATATTCCCAGAACACAATGGAATTTTAATGCAGGGGTCACATGGCTTGATAGCTAGGTAGTTTCAGCCAGTTGCAAATGCTTTAAAAAAACCCACCCTAATAAATAACTGGATTGAAAAGCATGAAATTAGTGGCAATGCTGGGAGGTTTCTTCCTTCCTTCCTTCCTTCCTTCCTTCCTTCCTTCCTTCCTTCCTTCCTTCCTTCCTTCCTTCCTTCCTTCCTTCCTCCTTTCTTTCTTTCCTTCCTTCCTTCCTTCCTTCCTCCTTTCCTTCCTCCCTCCCTCCCTTCCTTCCTTCTTTTCCTCCCTCCCTCCCTCTTTCTTTTCTTTTCTTTTCTTTTCTTCTGTTCCCATTTTTCAGTCTGCAAGGGAAACACATTGGCTCATTTCTCTTGTCAGTGTCTTCTCTGCATTTCAAACAGAAGTAAGAACGAAGACAATTACCAGGTATGCTGCAAATATCCCATTTCTGCCTCCTCATGGACAGAAGAAAGAGAACAGAAAGATGAACAAAGAAGTAGGCCCTTTGACAAAGCCCTTTGACCTTTAAAAAAAATAGAAAAATGCCCTTGTAAGATTAATTCCTGTTAGCAGGATAGACAATCAGGGGATATAGCATGTTATATTTAAAAAGAAGGAAAGCAAAGATATTGCAAAGCTAGCTGGGCTTTATAGCTAACATAATGAATTGTCCAATTTGATCAGAAACCATCTCCTCTTCAACTTGTCCTGACAGACTACAACAACCCCTGAAATCCTAGTGCCTCACCTTTTGGGGATTTCAGGGGACAGAAGTTCTAGGCAGATACCGGAGATGCAAGGATACTCTGAATTATGCTTCTAAGCTATCTTTCTTCCCTTGCATCCTTTCCTACTTGCAAATGTGACTTTTTGCTCAGGTTTAATGCTACAAGGAACAAGCATGTAGCTATCTTATAAAAAGGTTGATTGTATTTCAGTTCTCATCAGCACTGATCACACTGAATGGAGGAAGGGGATATTTTACAGATAATTCTAAGGCAAATCATTTGTAAGGCAATCAGAAAAGGAAGCATTCGGTGAACCAATTCTTGGACTAGGCGATTATTCAGAACAACCTCTTTGGACAGAGAGCACTGTACAGACACATTTTCTTTGGGAGAAGAAGGGCAGTCAGGAAGAAAAAGAAGAAGGAGGAGGAGGAGAAGCAGGAGCAGGAGCAGGAGCAGAAGAAGAAGAAGAAGAAGAAGAAGAAGAAGAAGAAGAAGAAGAAGAAGAAGAAGAAGAAGAAGAAGAAGAAG